>JAODLC010000001.1:50094013-50116389 GCA_026781145.1 Hippopotamyrus pictus
TGTGGCTCATCAGAAGCCAAGTAGGATAGAAAACTTACTGGATAGTAGCTCTCCAGGACTGGAGTTGGAGACCCCTGCCTTAAAACCATGACCCTGTACGAATGTTGGACGAAAGCGCCTACTAAAAAGGTGAAAAATGTTTAGAAGCTGGATAATACGCTTCTGCCTCAGGGTCTCGGAGCTCTTCTTGGACATACAGCCAGTGTGGGCCAGGCTGTAAGGGTAAGGCTATGTTTATCACTGCACTGCAGACAGAGGTTATAAACACCTTACAGTCCTGGCTAACCGCTGCAAGAGAAGGATGGGGCATTTGTATCTTTTCTTGTCTTTCCATATATCGGTGTCACAACTTCCGCTACTGTACATGTCTTGTATTTATTTTATCTAATAAATAAATGGTATAGAGTCTTGATACATGCATCCTTTTGGGTGCCTGACAAATCGGTTCTTTCATACAAGCAGGTGTTTTTTTATTCCAAAAATCCCAACTGAGATGTTTGATAAGGGTTTAGTAATCTTTTATTGTGACCATGGATGCTCACAAACTTAATTTTAACAATAAGGTGGTTGGGTGGGTTATAACAAAAAATGTTGGGTTACTTAAAACCTGGTGGAAACGTTTTGGATCAATGGGAGAAACCTCATGAGGAGAGTTTGGGGACGGGCTGAAAAAGGCCCCTGTGTGACTCTGCCGATGACATCGATGTGACTGTGATAAAGTATCAGTATGAACCACTCTAACCTGCCCGCTACAGAAAAATATGAGCGACCATGGCTGAAATTGCTTGTATTACTGCTGTTGTGGGCTGCTGTGCCTTGGGTACCTGTTGTCAGACACAGCTGAACTCACTGTGCTTCTGTCCAACCAGAAATGGGTCACTCTTGGCCCATGGAGATTTTAATCACAAAACTTATTGCCAAGTACTTCAAACTCATGCTAATGATTATTCTAGGGGCAGAGTGCTGATGCTATCAGTAAAAAAAAAAAATATGCATTTATGTATCTAACAGACCATAAAAGTCAGTCTGAGGTACAAGGAAAATGTGATACTCTTATCAAAGACTTTGTTCAGTGAATATAACAAAATTGCAGTGTAGATACAGACAGGTGTGTTTCATCAAGAAAAATCTGATAATGCCGTGAGGCTCCGCCCCCATCTTTAATGACCAATCAGATCTTTTAAACCTGTTTATCAGTTAACACCAGTACAGTATGTTGTGTTAATAAGTTACCCGCAACCAGCAGTTCTGTACCCTCAGAGAAGTGCGTTCAGCCCACTAATATCTCTACCTAAGAGAAAGAATTAGGACAGACGCTTCGAACCAGCCAACAATCAGTTCTTCCTCAAATTAAGAAGCTAGGAGATTAAGGCTCTTCCTTTCCTTTAAGATGGAGAAGATGGCGGTGTTGCTTCTGGCCATATCTGGTAAGAGTTTACATCCCCTGTAAGGGGCATTGTCAGAGGTGATGTGTATAATAAAGCTTATGTTCCTTTTGTTTAGATATGTTATTGTGCACAGATGTGTTATTAATGCAGCATTCCCTTTGCTGACTCTCTTTATATGTAGCCGTACAGTAACTAAAGGGACATGGTGGCATAAATTAAATGTCAGGTTGGGACGATCATTAGCTGGTGATAAAGTGCTTCTTAAGAAAAGCTGGACTAAGTCTGTGACCCTTCACCATTTCCTGGGATGTGAACCTTCAAGACGGTTAACTTTTTAGTAAATCCATTGCTGCGGTTATCTTCAGTTCAGCTGAATGTTCCCCTGCGATCAGCTCTGCCTCTGACAAATGGAAAGTATGTGAAATTGCACATGAATTAGCAGCCCAGCCTGATATTGATTTGCCGTTTGTGATTGCTGGGAAATTATCACTTTCATGTGTCTGTGTGTGTGTGTGTGTGTGTGTGTGTGTGTGTGTGTGTATATATATATATATATATATATATACACACACACACAAAACACAGGTTTGTAATTATATTTTTGTGGGGACTCTCCATTCATTTCTATGGGAAAAACTCTAATCTAAACTTGACAACCTTAACCCCTACCCAGCCCTAACCTTACCCATATGTAACCAAACAACATACAAGATTTTTGGCATTTTTAGTCTTTTGATTGCATTTACAGTTTTTTGTGGGGACCAGTAAAATTGTCCTCACAATGTAATATAAACATAATCCACACACACACACACACACACATATGTATGTATGCGTATGTATGTATGTGTGTGTGTGTGTATATATATATATATATATATATATCCACACCCAAGGACTTGAGGTGTCCATCACCATGTTCCCTGGATGAGGAGAGACGCTGGTCTCTTTCCTGTCCCTGGCCCTTATCATGTCATATACAGCTTATACTGTATATTTATAGACAGACTATAAAACTCTGTTCCCCATAGTCTCTTTTCACCACTGAGGAAACTATAACCTGTAATAGCGTCATCCAGTTTTTTCCGGCTGTGTAATTCTGTGACCCCAGCTTTCTGTGATTTTTGGGCGCCCCATCCACTGAGCTGTGGAGATTGTTTTAGGCTGATTCTGAACAGCCCTGATCGTTTCACTGTAATCACTGCTAGATGCTTCCCTTTGCTGAGCTCATTCCGGCATGATTTCTAAGTATACGAGCCGTTTCCTCTTTTTTAAAAAAACTCTCCAAATCGTTCATTTTTCTTAATCTATGCTCCTCATTGATTTTTTTTTTTTTCACAGCTTCACAGAAACCTGTCTTTCTTTAAAGGAGAGATCTTTGTTAAACAGGATTTTATTAAACAGTAAATACAATATACTGTTAAAATATTACAAGAAAAGCAGATGTTTCTCCTGATGACAGAGAACATCTGTGACACTGATCATCCCAGTACTTATTGCCATTTAAAGACCACCCTTGCTCACTTTAATTGGCCTTTCAGGACAGAGCTGAATACTTTATTAGAAATAAAATCCTAATATCTCATATATATTAGTGCGGGTCCCTTTTCCATTACTTATTCATTATACTGCTTAAAGTAAAATTCCAATTAAGATTTTTCAGTCCCATCACTTTTGATGGCACTGAGATATTTAACCATGATAATTGGGCAACTATAGGTCATATGTGTATTATATTGTACAGGGTATTTTAAACTGTCTATATAGCGAGTGATTTTATGTGTAAGCAGTTCAGTTTGTCATAAGATCTCCCCTTTGTGTAAGCCGGTCATGGCTGTGTCTTTTCCCATGTGTAAGCGTGTTGGCTTACTTGTGCAGGCCTCCACGCCATGCCGCTGGGCCCAGTCCAGTCTCAGAAAGCTGTACCAGTGGAGGACCGCAGACAGGGCACCCAGCCCTCCCGGCGTCACCTGGTCGACCTCCGGACCGGGCTGGTCCAGGACCACATCAGCCAGATGCAGAGGAGAATCAGAGACTGTATGTAAACACGGGCTGGAATTGCATTTCTCTGAATGCCTGCCTGCTTCTAATACATCTGCATAGACATGGGAATGTGTGTGTGCACACCTGGGCAACAATTCCACATCCAAACACTATCTCAGAAGCCATCTGTGTGCGAACGTGCATTGGCACGATTCCTCAATGTTTTAGTTAATGACTTCACCCTTTCCACAGTCTATGTCCCTCCCACCACGGACCAATTCAGACAAGGCACCCAGAATTCCCAAGCCACCCTGGTGGACCTAAATACAGGCTTAGTCATAAATCCCATTGGAGAGATGAAGAGAACATATGGATATGGTAAGAAGCCAAGCACCTGCTGTGTAGAATGGCATGCATTCTGTAGGCAGTCTCATGTAAATTCATCTATATATTGGTGTCACAGTGCTCACAGAAAGTCTTGGGTCACTTGCTTAATTAAGTAAAAAGTTTGCAAATATGCTGGTTTTCATAACAAAAATTATTACATATTTTTTTACAAAAAATATATTACATTGGAAACATCCAGTAGTTTTAAGTAAAACATTCATTTCAAGTAGTAACAGATTATAGTTCTAAAAGAGCTGTTCTGAGTTAAAATGGGGGCTATTTAATTAGTAACGCCTTTGCAATAACATAAAACACCAGATATTTGTGTTTAGTATCCCTTTGGCAGCCAATGGCAACAATTGCAATTAACAGCAAAATGGCAAGATCAGAACCTGAATGAGTCAGTCAAAACAATTAAGATACTTGATAAAAAAGAAAATGTCTATGCATAAGAAATGTTAAACATTGCTTGCCAATGGACCTTTGTTATGAAACCAATAAATTCGCAACATTTTTCCAGAATTAAGCAAGCACCCCAAGACTTCTTATCTCTGTAGGGCAGTGTTTCCAAGCCCAGTCCACCTTTTTCCTCCCTCCCAAGTCCCAGCCAATCTGGAACACCGAATACCTGGTACAGGAAACACGTGACCTCAACTCTGTGTTACAGCGAATGAACCCTAACCCTAACTTTAACCCTAACCCTAACCGGAGCTCCACTTTACGTCCTTTACGATCACGTGTTTCCCGTGGAGGTAACGTATTTCGGGTGGAGCTGCACTCTACAGACGTCTGCAGCTAGACCCTCATGGGTACAGGCGTGCTGGGAGCTGAGGTTCCCCTGAGGAATGGGCTAGGAATCACTGCTGTAGGGTGTTCAATGGCTGATCGCGGACACAATTTCTCTTCTCAACATTCAGCACTGCAGTACCGACTGTCCCTTTCCAAGTTCACTGGCTGCCCACATTAAATGGGCGGTACTCTAACTTTTCCAGTGTATGTTCCTCCCTCGTTGGACAAGTTCAGGCAAGGCACCCAGAACTCGCAGGCCATCTTGGTGCACCCAATGACTGGTGAAACACTAGATGTGGCTGGGGAGATGCAGAGAAGCTACTGGCTAAATGGTGAGGGAAAACAACTGGTCAAAAACTAATGACAGCACTGTATGTGCAAGTGTGCCCACCTGCCACTAGAGGGAGTCATGCATGCATGGTCTATGACTCACATACTGAAATACATACATGGAACCATATTTAATCTGAGCCCCGACATGGACTCTGTATTCACCAGACAAGTCTAGACAGCAACCACAGGCTGCAGCGTCGGAACCCGCCTGCAATGGTGAGGTCATCAGCGGCAAGTGTTACCTCTTCTTCTCCAGTCCCCAGGCATTCAGCGAGGCGGAGGTGAAGCATTCGCCCTGAACATTACTCCGTATCCATGGTGATAGTGTCTCATGGCGTCATGTGGTCACATATATCTAAGAGCGGTTTATGTACCATCATACACGTGGTCAGGCTGAAGAAAAATCAAACCAAACCAAAAAAAAATCATATTTCCATTTCCTCCGCGTGTCAGAGATTGTGTGACAGAAGCAGACTGCCCACAGCAGAAGCACTCAATTCTACTGCTTCCGTTTCCATAATTACAGTAACCACTGCTTGAGTCCCGGTAATATGAATATAATGAAGAATTAAACTGATTCATAATGATGTATGATGGCTGAATGTTCATACTCCCAGGCCATATGCCGGTCCGTGTCCCCGACTGGCCACCTGGCCTCCGTGACGAGCCACCAGCTGCACTCCCGGCTCGCCTTCATGGTGACAGAGGCCAACAAGGGTTCCACTCTCACCTGGCTGGGAGGAGTTGTTCAGGTGCACCCCCACCCAGGAACAATCTCCTCTTCTGCATTATTGCTATCACTGCCATAATACATGTTAACAAAATCACACAACCACTTAAACATGAACATCTATCTAGTGGCTGCACAATACCACATTAGCAAGGGAAAAAAAAACTAAATTTAAAAGCAAGAATCTGATACAATCTATTAAATAGCTCGCTGCATTTCTTTAATAGCTATAGCTTTTCATTTAAGGTTACTTGTGCATTTATGACTGAGAAATATGTACTTCGCTGTTAGGATTATCATCATCATCCTTACTGTAGATTTTTTAGTCATACTAAAAACTATAATCCTTCATTTCATAATGGCATTAATCATCTGAATAACAAAATAATTCCAGAAACTAATGCATTACTTGCCATAATGGAGAGTTTGTGTGTATGTGTTTACTTCAGGCTGACTCTCAACAATGGACAGACGGCTCTTCCTGGACATACAGTGATTGGATGCCAGGTCAGCCCAAACTAGAGAAGGACCAGAAACAGTGCTTAGAGATGTTCAAAATCGGTGAGATTTCTATCATTTTTATAGCCACTCGGTACCGATGGGGGAATATCAGATTACATAAATAAAACATGTCATAACTATTGAGTGACCCAGTAAAGCGTCCTGCTTTGAACAGTTAAGCTGTATCAAGAATTTTACAGCTGTGGTAAATAAAATATAGATGTTGAATCAATGCCATAAAATAAATAATTTGGTACAATACACTGTCAAGTTGCTGGTTATCATCGGCCAGAGTTCAGCTTTGTCAGCTTTGAAGATTTGTAATTGCTTTAAAGAGCAGGAGAGCAATCAGATAATGAAAGCAGTTTGATCAAACGGTTGCTGACCTAAGAGCACATAAACACACACACATATAAAATAGCTTCTCCGTTGCTACCTGTGAGAACATCTGAAAGGACCTGGAAGGAGACTTGCTGAAGGGCTGGAACATTATGTGCTTCTGAGAGTGGGACAGCATACCAATAGGAAAACCTGGGAAAACACTGCTCTTATTTGGCAATGGGAAGCTAATTCCCTAGTATACACACTGCCCACACAAACTGTCAGAAATGTGTGCTCATTTACAGTAGAGAATTTTAGCCTTGAGAATAAAAACTGAAAGTTTTGGAGGACATACGGGAGGCTATACCCCAGAATTTTTCAATATGTGACCGTGAAGGGGTGAGTATGGCTATATTTGTGTGTACCATAAGTTCAGCTTATGTTTCCTTTTGGACAGGTGAGAGATGGTGGAGCACAGCGAACTGTAGATCCAAAAGAGCCTTCATCTGCTCCTATCCTGTTGCAGCATGAGTGACGGATAGCCTCTCCCTCAGCAGTCTCTTCATAAAACGTCAAATCACGTTATATGCCAATTAAAGTACTTCACAAATGCATTTATGTTAAGTGTTTTTCATAACATCACAGTCTTAAATAATGGGTATCAAAAGCACCAGCCTAATTCATGCTTGTACAAGTGCTGGAAAAAACGTAGACTTGTTTTACTTCCCTGAATCCAAACCAAAAACAGACACAATTTTTGTAATATGACTTGAACCAATATTTGTATAGTCTCAGTGCAGGCATCTGCTAATTATGCTTGCTTCGTGTTATTAATTGTCAGAGTAAGTTTGTCATAGCTAGCAATACGTTTAACCAATGTTAGCCAAACAGTGTGTGTAAAACGTTAATAAGAGATGTTAAGGGAGGATTAATATACTCTTTCTAAGTAGAGTGCACAATGAATGGGGTCGACAGTAAATATATGAGTCACGTGAAATAACCTTTTTTCCAACTAAAACACACCCCAATAATTATATAATATTTTACCCCCTTTTCAAATGATATCAGAGATCGATGGACGGGACATACAGTAATAAATATCACATCGCCAGCGTTATCGTTGACGGATGCAATAATTTATGTCCGTGGCTTGCCCTAATACGGGCAATGGGCGTCCCCTGCTGCCCAGTATATCGGCGTTAAGCAGCTGTACGACTAAATGATTTGAATTAGAAGTATTTTCACTCCCCCAAATAAATAGCCTAAAATAACGAGCAATCGTCATTTCAATGCTAAGACCTCCACTACACAGGAACGCAGAATGTAGTACAACACACAGCCATTTATCACAGCAGCTAGAAAAGTCAGCCGCCATTTTGGACGGCTATCCCGTTAGTGTCGGGCGACTCCAAACGAGTGCCCTCTAGCGTCACACAGTGGCCTAGCGGGTGGGGCGGACGGCCGCGCATAGCATGCTGGGAGAGCGGAGGACCCGGCTGCTAGTCAGTGTCATGGCGACCGGCAGCGAACGGCTTATTCGTGAGTTCGCGATGAATGCAACGAAGGAGTCCGAAGGCGAAGGTCAGCGCACTGGGTAAATATGGGTTCGGGGTAGTTCTTATAAGGCGCACGGCGGGACCGCGCGGGCGACGAGTGACGGCTGGGACGATAAACGCGGGCTTGGGCCGTCGCGGCGGATGGACGGCGTGCCTTTTGTGTTTGTACGCCGCGTCGCAGTTAGTAGCCTCTTTGTATGTTATTTCCCCGCCTCGGTAAGCTACATGGGTCAACTGGGGCAGCTAGTTATAGATGAGCATTCGCACCGAAGTTGCTCCAAAAAGCTTTAACTAGGTAAGGAACTCCGGTTCTGATAATTTTCCGCTTTACCCACCATTTGCCGCGGCTGTGTGGGTCCGGGTTAAATGCTCTTAGTTTTAGCAAATGTTAGCTAGCTGGCCATTAGTTCTTTTGCGGCATGAGCATGGTTAACTCATAACTGGATTATTTTTTTAGCTGGTGAGAATGAGAGAGTCCCTGCCGCTTTCGTTTAGCCCACGTCGGTAGCATGCGGCGCTTACAGTCGGCCGCCATCTGGAGTGTTTAGCCGAGGCCGCTAACGTGGGTGTCGCGGTTACGCGGCGCGTGCCCGTTAAAACGTCATTTTCGGCGCAGCGCGCGGTTAAGGCCTGTGTTACAGATTGTGTCCCGAGTTGCTGTGTTTTTAAGTGAAGTTTATCGTCATTTGATTTACTCAGCGGCGTTTTCAGGCCTCCTTCACACGATTGGCTGTGTAAAATGGATGGCAGTGCGGCCCGCCGTAGTGTAGCCGCACGGCGGGGGGAGGCGGGTTTTCCCGCTTCGCCGAAATGGTCGCTGGGTGGCGGGATGGGGGGTCAAAGTCGAGCGCCTGTGTCTCCTCTGTCCTTCCCCGGGCCACACTGTTAAGGTTACGCCTGTATGAGTTTTATCAGCTCTCACATGCGCTGGGTTAATGGTGTCATCGTTTAACGCCGATCCTTCTTCACTATGGCGTCTGAGTAGCTGGCGGAGGCCGACCGGTCGCTTCAGTGTGGGGGGTAAGGGCCGCCGTCGGTAGCTGTGTATCCGGTCCATTTAAATTCCTTGAACGCGGATTGACCATATCTGTGATTAATTATTCTTGTTTTATAGACGGGTATAAGTTAGCAGGCGGTGGAGGTGTTGCAAGCATTAAATCAGACTGGTGAAGGTTTCGGCGTCACTGGTGTTATAAATGGTTCTGGGTTTATTTAGGTAGTTGATGTTGCTTAGTGTCGTTTTTGTCAGGATTGTGTTTGCCCATTAGGATTTTGCAGGCTTATGTAGTTTAATGATTATAATGCAATATGGACATATTTCTCGCATTTTATATCCGTTGTGTGATGTTCTGCATATCAATTCAGTGTCCACGTGCTGGTTAGAAAAAGTTAGTCTCTTCACTTTGGACGTATCCCCGTTTAAAGCCCCGCTCTGGTTACTGCTGTAAATTAGATCGTGTAATACTGTTATTTTGTAACAGCCCTAAGATACCATTGGTCTTTTAGTGTTAAACACTAACAGTGCTCGTGTGCTGGTGTGTACAGGCTCGATAATGGAAGTTTAGCAAAGAATTCTTCTGGTTTGTTTGGTGCCAGAAACTAACCTATCAGATAATGTGGTATGTGGATTTCACATCTGGTGACTGGGAGGAGGGGGGCGGAGGGGTTATGAATACACTGCATCTTGCATTATTTTCATCTGTTTCTTTATATGCTTTTGGTCTTAAGAATTGATGTTATGATCTTCACCAGGAGATCATGAATGAAACTATCTTGAATAATTTTCATTAAAAACTTGTTTTAGCAAGTATAGTAGTGTATACATTATTTGCTGTTTTCTCTGTGGACAGTTGCCAGTACCACGTGTATCTGTCAGTCACTGATGATCTTAGCCTTGATGTGGCATTATGGGTGCTGCGTGGTAATTGTCTGTAAGTTAACTGCTTAGCTTTCTTGCAGAGTGATGAGTGACAGACACCAAAACGGCGGAGTATCTCGCTCTTTGGAAAACTTAGGGCCCGTGAAAGAAGCTGCTGTTACCATGGACAGCCAGGGGGAGGTACCGATGCACCACCACACTGCTGTGACAATGGAATCTGCTGGAAGAGCATATCCAGGTTTGTGGCCTTCTATAATGATCTGGTTGTGGTAGAAACTGAAATTTTGCTTCTGCTATACATCGTATGTTATCATTTAATTAACCACCTGTGCTGGGAAAATTTGGTGGTTGATATTTGATAGTCTGCTGCTGACTATTTGGAGAAATGTTTTCTTGAGTTGACAAAACATTGAGAATTTTTTTTTGTAAAGTTATGTCTATTAAAATGTGAATGCCTCAGTGTTTTTGCACCTGCCTGTGTATCTTTTATAGTCTGCTTTGCTAAATATATGCACTATCAATGAATAATATCTACTACTTGAGGGGAAGGGCAGAACAAATGATGTGATGTCTTGTCCAGAAGAGGGAGGCTCAGCAAACCCTGCGGAAATGATTCCGATCAAGGAGGGTAGCGAGACGTCCCGTAAGAAGAGCAAGAAGCATAAAAGGCACAAAAAGAAAAAGAAGAAACGCAAGGAAGGGAAAGAGAGCAGCTCTGAATCAGGGGTTGACTCTGATCGAGAGGCACAAAATCAAGCGAGGTAAGTTTCCTTAAACTTCTCAGTTTGGGTGCAAAGGTTAGCAAGCATGTATTATCGCTGGTCTTTAAATTGTATGGAAATATTTCAATATTCAAAACATCAGTACATGTGGAATAATTCAAGTGTTAAAAAGGGGCTTACGTTCTCAAGTACAAAAACTGCAATGCAAAAAAGGTTTTAGTTGCAAAAGTAACATTTTTGCCTCGAATACAATTAATTATTTTGATTAAACTAATAATGACAATTTATTTGAATGAATTAAGATTATTCTTTTTCTTTTCGACAAGTTTGAAGAACCATTCCCTTATCGCAGAGGATGGAAGCAGATTTTGTCGTAATGATGTTCAAGATTCAGCTGGAGGACTGATCACAGGTAACCAGCATTTTGTTCAAAGGAATGTAGCAGTGAATTTTTAGTACAAACACTTTGGTATGTTCATTGCCGGCTACATGGGTGTGAGCATCAAATGCAGTGTGTTTTCCAAATGTGGAAATATGTCAGTGTTTTAAACTTGTGGTCTTGATAGATGGATTGTCAGTGTGTTTCACAAGGTTCTGTGAGGTGAGAAAGGTAACTTTTATAGTGTTAATCATGATTTTGAAAAATGTGCCATTTAAAATATTTAATTGCTCTTATTAGATCTACATGTGGAAAAAGAGGATGGCAAAACTAAAAAACAAAAGCATTCTAAGAAGAAGAAGAAGAAGAAGAGAAAAGGAGAGAAAAAGTCTCCTTCCCATTCAAGATCAGAGAGCACTTCTGTTTCTGGGTCTGACTCTGAAGTAGAATCCAGGCCTTCATTACCATCCACAGTACCCTTGGACATTAAGGAACATGAGGAGCATCCCCATCCTTTGAAATACTTGGGCAAGGTTGAGTCTGCCATGAAACCCTTCAGCAAGACAGAAGAGCATTCTCCCATGAAAGCCTTAGTCAGCAAGCCTGAAGTGAAGGACTCTACAGTGAGAATGCTGGACAAGTCAGAAGGGAGAGCATCTCCAATGAGAGCCTTAGACAAGTCTGAGGAGAAGCATGAACTCACGACAGCCCTGGATGGCTCTGAAGTCAAAGAGATACCCATGATGCTTTCTGCTAAATCCTTGGAAGTGCATGGGGTGATGGAGTCTTCCCAATTCTTGGACAGTGATGGGGGGAATGTTTTAGGGATTCCCTGCTTAGAGAAGCCTCAAGAGAGGGCTTCTCAGCTGTCTTTTAGTGAAGATAATGGAAGCACTAGTTTTGAGGCTGAGAGTGTTAAAACTAAGGGGGGGACCCCAAAACCTAATTCTGCAGAGATTCATAAAACACCCATTGAAGATTCTTCCTTGGGGGCTGCAGAGAATGTTGTTAGTTTGGGAAACACTGGGGATCAAGTAAGTTTTTGCAAAGCTCAAGATTTGCCTGATATAATTCCTAAACTTCAGGGTACACAAGATGAAGAGCCTGTTAAAGGAGAGTCTATCTCAAAGGACAAAGAGGCGGAACCAGGCGTCAAGCATGAAAAGAGACATGGAAGCAGCTCTAGATCGCGGTCAAGATCAGCCTCAAAGGCAAAAAAAGAAACATCACAAAAAACCCTATCCAAAAAAAGTCTTAGCCAGTCTCGGAGCCCAAAACGGGCCTCTGGTAAACCTAGTACCCGAAAAGATCGTTCATCATCCAGAAGAAGGACTAGATCTACCTCACGAAGGAGGAACAGTCCTCGGAGGCGCTCCAGGTCTCATTCAAGGAGACGTAAATCTAGATCACGATCCATCCAGAGATCAAGGCGCAAATCTAGGTCCTACTCTCCCAAGAGGATTCAAAGATCCAGCTCTCGCACGCGTAGGCGGTCAAAGTCAAGGTCACCCCGACGTAGACGTACCCGATCTCGTTCTGTTGTGCGGGTGCGTAGGTCTCGGTCGCGATCTCGTTTTAAGTACAGACAGTCGCGATCCAGATCTAAGAGGTCCCGTTCTCGTCGAAGGTCACGCTCTGCAAGGAAGGGTAGACGCTCAAGGTCCAGGTCTCGGTCCCATTACAGGAGATCTGTTTCCCGTTCCAGAAGGTCACTGTCTAGGTCCTATAGGCGAGCCAGAAGGACTCGCTCCAGGTCCATTGTTATCCTCAGGCGATCAAGATCAAGGTCTCTCCTAAGAAGATACAGACGGTCAAGGTCAAGATCTTTAAGGCGGAACCGATCAAGATCCCTGAGAAGACGCCGGTCTAAAACTCGGTCACCACGACGATCTAGGCGTTCTAGGTCTAGGTCTCGATCGAGGAAGAGACGGTCAAAATCTCGATCCCTGAGGAGAAACAGGTCGAAGTCGAGATCAGTTCAGCGCAATAGACGTTCCAGGTCAAAGTCTCCAGGCAGACGCCATCGGTCAAAATCTAAATCTCCCAAAGGTGAACGAAAACCATCTAAATCGCCTGAGAGAAGTAAACACTCAAAATCTGCTTCTCCCAGTAAACCCAAATCGAAATCTGGATCTGTTTCCAGGGAGCAGCAGTCATCTGATGCCAGTCAGTCTTCAGCTGAGGAACCACAAGGCCCTAAAGCAACATCCCCAACCCTAGAAGATGTTGATCCCCCAACACAGGAAATTCAGGTGGAAGATGATGTTCCTGTCAGCAATGAGGAACCAAGTCTTTTCACAGAAATAAGTTCTGCAACCCTGAGTACGGTGAAACAGTTTGTAGAACAGGAAATTGCCTCAACCTTTTCTGTATCTGAGGAAAAGCCCTCTAGTGTGTCTGTGGAGAGTAGTGTTGATACAGAGGCAAGTGTTGTGACTGCGGGCTTCTGGAAGCCAGTACCTTTCTTGAGTATCTGCAAGGAACCACCTGTTTCCACAGAATCTGTTTTCAGCTCATCTTCAGAGGCTAGAACTACAATTGAAACGCAACCACATGAATGTTTACCCGTGGGTCTCACTGAAAAGTGTATACCCCCTGAGACCTCGTCAGATGAGCAGGGTTTATCTGATTTTAAGCCTCTGCACACTGAAATTGAGTCACCAGCTTCTGAAAAAAATAATTTCCACACCTCTGAGAGGCCATGTGCTTTTGAGGATGGAAATCAGCTCATTACCAGTAGATCAAGGTCTGTCTCACCACATTCTGACAATCCATCAGAACCATTGCATGAGTTACCAGACAGCTCTGTGGCTGAAGAGCCAGATTCTTTGGCTGCTGAAATTGAGAAACCTGCAGTTGACATAGAAGCTCCAACTGACCACAGAAGTTCTGCACCAGGGACCCCAACAGAGTGCATACCAGAAATTAAAATTCAGCTGGATCGTTCAAGATCACAGTCAGCTGAACGTGCAAGTGAAGAGAGGCTGTCTGAAATCAAATCTCCATCTGAAGGTCCAAAGGAAAAACCATCTAAACTGCGGTCCTCGAAATCCCCCTCCAGAAAGACCCTCTCCAAGTCTAGATCTTCCTCAAGAAGAAAGAAAACAAAGTCACGGTCTCCCACTCGTCGAAAGCATTCAAGATCCAGCTCATCTTCTGTCAGAAAGCTTTCTAATACTCGAAGAAAGAAGTCAAAATCCAGATCTCCGGTGCGGAAGAGGAAATCCAGATCTCCATCCCACAGTAGGAAAAGGAAGTCTAAATCTAGATCTCCCACAAGGAGGCGGCGGTCAAGATCCCGATCAACTAGGAGGAGAAAATCAAGATCGAAATCTACAGTGAGAGCGAAGGGTTCAAGGTCTCGGTCTACAAAAAGGAGGCGTTCAAAAACCAGATCTCCCGTGAGAAAGAACCGTTCAAAGTCTCGTTCGCCTCGGAGAACAAAGCGCTCAAAATCTCGATCTGCCACTCGCCGGAGGAAATCAAAATCTGCAGAAAAATCAAAGCGTTCAAAAACCCGCTCCCCTGCTAGGAAGAGACGGACAAGGTCCCGGTCTGCAACCAGGACTCGGCGTTCAAGGTCGAGGAGGTCGCGATCACTCTCTAGACGGAGAAGAAGTTTCCGCAGTCGTTCTTTTGATCGACGGGACCGTTGGAAGCGTGAGCCAAGTCACTCCCCCATTCTCATCCTCCGCAAGAAGAGGTCCGCCTCCCGTTCTCGGCGCAGCTCCAGCAAAACCCCACCACGGCTCACAGAGCTCGGTAAGACCACACTGCTGGTCATAGTTTTTTTTTTTTTTCCAGTAGCTAAATATTAATTTCATCCGAATAGTGGTTAATGAGTTTGATATTGAGGTTTAAGTGTTGATTCAGTCTTGTTTTTGTGATCATAAAACAATTTTTTTGTGAAACTGATCTCCTGAAAAACTAATGTCCAGCCCTATCTCTTGCAGACAAGGACCAGTTGCTGGAGATTGCCAAGGCAAATGCAGCTGCCATGTGTGCCAAGGCAGGGATGCCTATCCCAGAGAGCCTGAGACCCAAGGCTATCCTGCAGTTGCCTCTGCCAACCCCTGCTCCCTCACCCCTGAATTTGCCCTTGCCTCTGCCTATGAACCTTCCTATGAATCTGCCTATGGGCATGCCCAACATCAGCATGAATGCGGCCATGGCCACCATGACGGCCGCCACTATGACAGCCGCTTTGACCAACATGGGCGCCCTGGCAAACATGCCTGCTCTGCCAACTATAACAAACAAGCCCCCGCCTGTGCCCGTGCCCAACACCGCTAACATTGAGGAGGCAAAGAGGAAGGTGACCCAGACGGCTAACAGTATCAGCATCAAGGAGCTCACCGAGGTTAATGCTCTCTTCTGAAGGATTATACAAGTATTGTTTTTAGAAATGGCAAGACCTGTTTCTTGCCTTTGCCTAACGGAACCTTTGCTAGTTGTTAACGAGAGTGTCACTGTAATGAAACCTGCAATGTCATGTCTGTGTTCTCTTGCAGAAGTGCAAGCAAATTGCAGAGAGCAAGGAGGAAATGGCCATTGCCCAGCCCCACGTTTCTGATGACGAGGATGTAAGACCACGCTTCTCACAGAACTTAGCCTGCAGCTTTACTGCTCTTTAATCGTCTATGGGTTAAGGATAGTTTGGTTACCTTGGATGGAATCTCAGATTCTAATTCTGCTATACTGTTAATTCTTACAGGATTTTATTTTTTTTTTTAACTGAAGTTTGGTTTTCATTCAGCTAAACTTTTCTTCTTGTTCCAGTAAGTCCTACCCGCTCCCCTCTCTCCCCGCCCTTCTGTGATGTCTGCACCTGATTGCGTCTGCAACATCTTACAAGGAGCAGCGTTTAGAAGCCTTCTTGCCTTGCGTCATGGTGTCATTAGGGTCGCTGGATCAGAACAAGGAGGGAGGGAGTCTGCGTGTCTGGGACAATGGAGGGAAACCATGCAGCACAGAGAAGATGAGGGCTGCACCAACCAAGATGACTGCAGTGCAAGTGTTAGAGCACCAACTGTCTTTGCCCCTGCACCTTCCAGGTTGGAAGCACCTTTTTCCGTCGGGTGTCCTGACGGATGCCGAGCGACTGTGGCTCTAAGGTGTGAACAAGGGGCTCGGCAACTTTCATGAAACTAGTCCCCCCGACAAATATGCGTTCCCAGGTTTCTCTTCTGCCCACCTGGGTTCAGGGGAGGAAAAACGGCACGCCCTCATTCTCAAACACCTCACTGGGGTAATTGGAGACTAAGGACAGACTGTTTGCCCAAATTGATACCAAATTGGTCAGCATATTTACTAGGATACCTTGTGATTTGCCGTACTTGAATTCCTGCTTTTATTTTGCTTTTAAGTCATTTTTAAACCCTTCGGCTGCTGGCGGGGCAGCTGAATGACTTACTGTCTTGGTGCAAATTCAGTATTAGTACACCCTTAGGCCTTTCTGGGACTCCACGTGTTTTTGGAAATATAACGAATAATAAAGGAGTAGACGGTGTCCAATTAATTATTTCTTTGGCAAATTTAAATGTTTCAAAGCTTCCGAAGTTTTGACACTTGTCCAGAAATCGACGCAAATAATGCTTAACTAGATAATTGCCCTGAAGCACCTTTCTGTATCAGGGCCTGTTCTGTAGAGTGTAATTAAGAACCAGTCATCAGCTACTTAGTTCAAATTCACTTATTAAAAAAAAAGGAAAAAAAAAATCTACTGAAACTGCATACGAAACTTTTTTTTGACAAATTCTTTGTGGTCTGATGCTTTTGACACCTTTCCTGTGTAATTTGTGTGTTATTTTTTGTGTATTTTGTGCATCTTTACATGCATTAACACATTGCTTAATTTTATTTTTCCCTCTCTGGATGCTCATTCATTGGTTGGACAAAGTGATGTCTGTCAGAATTCGGTTAAAGACCCCCTGAGGGGCTTCGATGTCCCCCAGGCATCGTACCTCTGGGAGCATAGGGTTGCCTGATGACTTTGGGATGGATATATATATATATATACACACACACATGCACACATATATATACACATAATTTTTTTGCTTCCTAATCATCGCAAATGCTTCTGTGCTGAAGTTCAGTTAAAATATGGGCCTTGGGAACGTTGCCCGTCGTAACTGTATCAACCCCCTTGTTGCTTGTTCACGCACGCGCATAATCACATGTGCAACACGCATCCTTGCATATAGCTCAGGTGGCATGTGCTTTACTGTATTTCCTACGGCCGGGTTGTGCTGTAGCTATCACTCGACCAAAATTACTAAGCTTGCGCTGGCAAAGGGATGAGGTGACCATCTCGGCAGGTGTCGGGGGATTGCCTGTGAAGACTGAAGGCAGTCCTTTTGGGCTGCTCTGGACAGGTATTGTCTCGCAGCCTGGATGTTCCCAGTGAGCATTTTCGCTCGGCTCAGCTGGATATCTGCAAGCGCAGAACCACAACGTTCCCGTTTGGGTCTTTGAGTGTGCGAGAGTAAGGTTTCCACACTGGGTTGTTTTGCTATCTGGACCTCTGTTTAAAAGGCAGATTTGATTAAGGGTCTCGATTCAAGGTTCACCACACGTTGTCCATTGTGATGTCCAGTCTAGTAATTCTGTATGATGTTAGTACTCCATCCTACTGTTGAACCAGACCTTCTAAATAAACATCTGGCTCTGTCTTTTTATATTCTGTAAAATGTCATTTTAGTATTTTTTAAAGCTGTTAGTTGGTTTGCTTTGTACATAATGCTATGTGGATTATTAAAGGAAGCCCTGAAAACTATTTTTTTGTGGTTTGCTGTGGGCCTTTGATACTGCTGTGTGTGAGTTTTGGGCAATATTTCTGACTACTGTTTGTCATAAGTAACATGATCACCTTTAAAGTAGTTAATCTGTTAAACAATATTGCAGGTTTGTGACTACATCATACATCAGCGGGCTGTATTTAATCTGCTCTTGACAGTGCTTAAAATGTCCACTAGATGGAGGCATTTCCTCACCAGTGCTATCCTCATGTTTTCATGAGCTGTTCCTAACGGCATTTTAAAAGGGGAAGTAACTCTAAGCGTCTTTTTTTATAACCCATGTGGGCAGCTGTCATTGCATAAGATTGAGACCTGTTACATGTCTTCTCATCAAAATCCATGAAATATGAACTGTTGAAAAGAGCGATTAAATGTTTAGAGTCTGTGTAAAGTTTCAGGCTGGTGGGCCTTGTGGTTAGGGTGGGTCAGAATCGCCAGGGGCAGTTCTGGCCAATGTTATGGACACTGTTGATTTGAGCTTACCTACGATGTACCAAAAGCAAATTCTACTAACCTTGGTCGTGTGGTCATTAAAAATTGTGATTCTGGCAGAGATCCTTGTGTCCTTGTGGGGGTTTTGTTCTGTCTCTGCCCTGCTTCCTGGGCCGCTTGTCTGGGACTCGGCAAAGTAGTGAGTAATGGAGGGGAGAGGTTCCCATGTGCTTTGCGGTTTTCGGGTGGAATGGAGTCCAGCTCTGCGGCTGGCCCAGGGCAGCCATGTGTAAACTGAGCAGGAGTGTGTGAGCAGGGAGGCCAGTGCTGGAACACACACGCATACACACATTCTCATTGCCGCGTCTATATTGTGGTGGCCATGCAGACATCTAACCTGACCGTGCCAGTTCTCATGTCTGGCTGCAGTATTACCAGATTCATTCAGGGATTTATTTGATTTCCTAATACGTGCATGTCTCTTAATGAGTGCAGTTGTTATTGTTGCAAGATGTGTATGGGTTTGTGCTTGTGTAAGGCAGCGGGCAACTGTTTCAGGACAGGCGAGGCCTGTGTGACAGGGCGACCCAAGTGTTTTGGGACAGGTGAGGCTCTGTGTGGCCTGGAAGGGCTGGCGTAACGCAGCGTCCTCAGTGCAATGGGTAATTCCCATTGTAATACAGTGTCCTGACGCATGGCTCCCCATGTGTTTTCTGGCTGTAACTGCATGTGTTTTTTTGTGCTGGGTACCAGCACAGACGCATCTACATGCGGGCCCTGTGTGTATGCGCCTCTGTCTCTGTTGGCTGGCTTGGGGGTGGCAGGATAGGGCACGTCTGCCAGGCTGTGTAAATTCCTCATGGGTCAGGAATAGCAGGTGGAGGCTAACGCTCCCAAACCGATATGGTTCAGTGCCGGCAGCAATGGCAGGGGGACATTACTGAGAGTCAGTCTGCCATGTTAAACCAGGAAGTGAATTGAAAAAAAAACTTGAAATGTTTCTGCGGGATTCTGGGTTTATAAGCAGTATTTGCAGTCGACTGTATGAACTACTCGATTTCAACTGGCACTCTGTGCTGTCCCTTTGAATATATAGGGTTAATCATGTGGATTAGGTGTTACCACCGTGTTAAATTAGCATTAGCATAACATGCCGTTATGTCCCACTTTAACGCATTTGTTTTGACGCAATTCTTCAGATGAAGTGCAAGTGAGGTAACAAACCAAAGAGATCAAGAAAGGGGCTTCAACACAACAGTTTATATTCATAAAATGAAACAAAACTTGGAAAAAGATCATTATCAACTTTTTTTTGCATTTAGCTCATTTCAAAAGCAGAGGATGCAATCTGATGTGTGGATGAGGGAATGGCTGATATCAACAAGCAGTCATTTACAGTGGAGGCTATTTACACCATTGGAGGGTGGCTGCATAAGAAAGTACCTCTCTACTCCCCCTGAGATGGAAGAAGGGAGGTGTGTCTGGTGGAACGGGAAGAAGATAATCCCACCGTGCCTGGAAATGTCTGCGGGCACCTCAACTGTTGGGGTGCGTGGAGATGATGAAGTGGGACATGATTGTCTCTTCCTGTCCCTCCATCTTTTCCCGTTGTGAATTATTTTAGACCCTGTGGCTTCAACTGCATATAAACCCATTGCTTATTTGTCAGGATAGGCTGAGTTTAGTTTATCCCACAATCTTTTGCTGCTTCCATGTGCTCGGTTCAGTGATGTGTATACTGTATATGGGACTTTCCGGAAACCCATTATTTCCAACATCTACCGGATTGGTGCGTTTGGTGAAACTACTGAAAAGGGAAGAGACTCTTAAATGTCTTCAGCTGCTTTTAAATCCATCAATTGTCCCACGGAGTGCACAGCCAGCTTGATGTGGTTAAATAAATTAAAAAAAGATAAATAAATCGATAAATAATTAAACCATAATGACAGGGGAGGAGTCACATGGAAAAACCGGAGCATCCTGCGGGCTGTCCGTAGTTTCCTCCTCTTTTACGTGACAGTAAGGCCACTCACAAGCCTTTTTCTCTGCTCTCTTCTCGATCCTCTAAGAACGGGCCATACCTCTCTGGTTTCCAGGTTGTCCCGTGGTCACTGGAGACCGAGCTTGGAGCCTATACCGCGCCGATACTCAGATGAGTAACTGCCAGGCCCCTGCCCTATCTGCATAAAGCTCAATGTCTAATCCTCCAGGGAATGTTCCGGAATCGAAAGCTGGCCCCTGAAGGACATTGGAGCAGGGAACCACTAGGGAAGGTTCTGTGAAGTCTTGCTTAGCCACACCCTCTCTGTGTGTCTGTGCCTCAGTTAACAGGCTGTGCCTGTTATGATGGGTTCCGGGGGAGGGGGGGGGGGCGCTTTTCATTCTTGGCACTAAAGGGAACTCCACCTTCTCCTCCTCCCGTAAAGTATATTTGTAAAAAAAACCCAGAAGAGCAGCCTGTTGACGTGACACACAGAAAAGACCCGTGCTCATCCTCACAGACAGCTCATTCACAGTTAATGTCGTCTTACTTCTCGTACGTCTTATTTTTTTAACTATCCGTCATAGAAACAATAATTATTTAAACGATAATTAACACTGACAAAATGTCAGCAGGTTTTTTTTTTTTTTTTTTTTTTTTTTTTTAAATAAATGAGCAATATCACAATGACTCCGCCCATGCTGTGGTGTCGTTGCCAAGTTCAGTGTCCGCCTCACCCGCCCAACCCGTTCAGCCCTGCTTAGTAAGGCCTCCACACAGACTCCTCCAGGCGGCCTCCCCCGGTGGCCATGTTGGTGGGGGAGCTGCTGTGGCTGCCCTCGGCCTCCACCGCCACTTCACTCTGATTGGGCAGGGAGGGGTTGAGGAGGGCGGAGCCAGTGGAGGCGTTGGTGCAGGGCGGCAGGATGCGGGGTGGCGACCGCTCCCCCCCTGACATCATGGAAAATTGGTAGGAGCCCGTGGAGGTGCTGTAGTACAGGTGGTAGGGAGAGGAGCCAGCCTGGAAGGGCCCTCCCTGACCCTGGGCCGAACCGCCCGGGTAGGGTGGGGGCAAGTAGGCATAGCGGCCTGAGGGCGCCGTCATGGCCGACATGCCGATGCCGATGGCACTGGTGACGGGCGTGGCTGTATAGGTGAAGGCTCCGGCCGGATAGTGCATGCGCGGGTCTGAGAAGCGGCCATCCGGGAGCGAGGGCAGCGAAGAGAAAGGCCGCTCCAATCCTGCCATGCGCGGGTCGCTGAACGCAGTGAGGTCCGGACCTGCCGGGAGGAGGAGCGAGGTCAGAGCTAGGGGGGTTGTCTGGCTATGGATCTGGCCGGGAGCCCAAATATACAATAATTACATTTATTTATTTAGCAGACTCTTTAATCCAAAGCAACATACAACTGAGAATGCAGGGTCAGATAGTCCCTCATGCATTTGGGGGTTAAGGGCCTTACTCAGGGGCCCAACGGTAAAATCACCCTGCCAACACTGGAATTGGAACCAGCAACCTTCTATTCACAGGGCTATGCCACCCCAATTATATCCCCTATTTCTTATCTACAGAATAAACCCTGCTTGTGTGAGCGTGTCGTTCACCTGAGAGCCGGCTGGAGAAGTCCGTGAGGGCGGACATGCCACTCGCCCTACCCGGCGAAATGGGCGTGGCTGGATGGACGGAGGCTGTGGAGATCTGGCCGAGGTACGGGTACGACTGCTCGTAGGACCAGGAAGGTGAGGTCTGCATCTGCCTGGAGTCTGAGAGCAGAGGGTCCACGTGACGTTCGGCTCAGAGCGGAAGAGCATTATGTGCGGGCTTTAAGTGCCTCCAGCCGCCAGCCCCCCCCCAGCAGAACTGGCATACGCTCCAACGGACATGCCGACGGGAAGCATTTTGCTGGCGGCCTGCCCGCCCCCCCATGCACAAGGCCCCACTGACGAGGAGAGTGATATCCGACACGTCCCACATTTGCTTGGGTGGCACTGTGCCCTCCCCACACCCCCGACGTGGGCTGAGAATGGCTGAAACACCATAGGAGTGCCTTATGATTGGAAATGGGGGTGAGGGGTGCTGGGACTGGGAGCGGAGGTATTCCCATTAACACGGGAAATAACTACCTTTAATGACGGGGGGGAGCAATTGCGAGGCTATGGGGGCAGAATCGGGGGCACGGTTGGGGGGGGGGGGGAG
>JAODLC010000001.1:50132105-50156199 GCA_026781145.1 Hippopotamyrus pictus
AGGGGGGGGCGACTGCGGAAGATTTCTTTTTGACCTGAAACTTGGCTGCTTGAATTCAGTTGCTCCATGATTGCCTTGAAATGTCTGTTAACCAATAAAAGTTTCAATCGCTTCCTTTATAAGTTGTTTAAAAACTGCGTTAATTGAGCACCTTTAATTATAAATCATATAAAGCGCTCCTGTACTGGATAGCCGTTTGTGGGAGGTGAATGATAGATACTTATATTTTTACATGTGGATTTGATACATGATACACGTAGAATAAACTTAAGATGTCTGAGAATCGAATAACATTTCTTTAATCGAATCGGCAATGTAAAACCAGAAGGAAATAGCCATGTAATACTATATTGCTAAACCAATTCCAAGAGTATACATTCGCGTTTTTATATACAGGTAATTAATAACATCCCGATCGTAATGACGGCTGAAAACTGAGGGGGAAACTGATAAGTTTTACATATCCATAGATTAAAACGCTGACACGTATGAGCGTCTGCGAAATGTAGCGAGAAATTCTAATGTAGTCTGGTAATCAAAATACCGTAATTAACACAAATGACGTGGTGTCTTGTAGTTTGTGCCAGTTATTTGTGGTATTCGCGACGCTTTGAAAGTGTCAACCTCAAGGCAATACATAAAATAGTAAAACAGAGTCTGTAGCGGTGCCTTTTTCACTCATTTTTAACACGAAAATGCATCTCAGAAGAATGATCCACACGCCACGAGGTCATTGACTAATACACGTATATATACTTTTGTTGGTGTAACCTAAAAAATTATGACAGCATCGGCCTCACTGCGCACAAACAAGCGTAATTTCAGACCTCACGTAATTGCTGAATTACACAAATTATATACTCTCACACATATCACACACATATCAAGCATACATACTGTGTTGAAATTCAAAACAGACAGTAAACGTATGTATTGAAATGGCCTATTATCTGGACTTTCTAGCTGTGTCTAGTACGTTGTCAGTAGACTTTTCAAGCATACATGGAGTTATGAAGGTTTTTTTTAAATATTCAAATCCAAACTACAGGCTGCTGTTACAGCAATCCAGGGCACGATCTAACATTAAGTTAAAAAATCAAATAAAATGAATAGAACATAAATATCCATGACAATGAAGAGGAAGATCTTTACGGAAAGAGACAAGCGAGGATGAAGAGGTGTGACGTTACCAAAGTTGGTGCGGCTGTTCCTCTTGAGACACATGGCCCAGGACCCAAAGTGACCTGTGTTCATGCCTATGTCTCTCAGAACCGGGACAAAGGACCGAACACTTCTATGCTTCCTCTGAAAGGTGCACCCCGGAGACACAGAACTCCAAAGCAGCCCTCTCCTTTTATATCCGCCATAGCTCCCATTACTAGGTAATCGGGACAAACTGAAAAAAACGAAAGACCCCCTCATGCCTGATATGTTCCTCACGCTAACTGTGGCCACAGGAGACATTAGTTTGCCCAAGGCAGTTTGAACCCGGTACTTAACTGTAGCCTTGCTGCCCAAATGATTTTCTTCTGCTTCTAAAATGAACTTGATAGCACGAATAAAGGAGGGTGAGGAACCGATCGTGATGTTTAAAATAAGCTTCATTAGTGTTTTGTCCCTCAGTGCAAGTCAACTCCACTGGTTATCCACCTAGGACAGGCTGGGGACGGATGGGGAGATCGTAAATACTACCAGAACAGAGTTTTTTTTTTTTTTTTTCAAGTTTCAGGTAAGTCTTCCTTCCATCCATCTTCGAACCTTTTATCCTGGTCAAGGTCAAAGGGGGCCTGGAATCTATCTCGGGCAGCCCAGGGTTAACACTGGAGTACGCTCTGGATGGGGATGCCAATCTATCACGCGAAGGGCTTTTTGTGTGTTTCTCTAATACAATGAAAATGTTCCTCTGAGTGGGAACAATTAAGGCCGATGCTGTGTGGGATTCCGGCCTCTCCAGCTCAGTGTTTATGTCTTCTGATAGCGAGGCCACGCTAACAGCCACAGTAATGGAACCAGCAGTGGCATCAGACATTCAAAGCTGAAAGGCGGTTAGATTATGGTCTGTACTGCTGGAAAAAAAAAAATGGCCTCTAATGGTATCCAAGATCAGAGAATCAAGAATCCTCACAACTGCAAGCCTCAAGCATCTTTAGAAAGTTTATTTCAGAAAACTGACTTTATTAACTTAATTGGGTCTCAGGTACAACCTGCAGTTGCTCCTAAATCACTCAGCACTTCTGTTACTTGGATGGAGATGTCTCCCACGTTGCATGAGGCTATTGTACTTTCAAGGCGCCTCATGGGGCTGCCACACCCTGTAAGGCCTCTCGCACTGAGGATCGATGGCATTCTCGTCTCTTCTTGGACGTTCAGAACCCAGGATTATCAATAATGCCCAGGAGAATGATATCACCTGGGGACACAGAGATCACTTTTCCACATCTCAGTCATTTCCGGATGCTGCCTTCCGAAGCCCTCTCTCTGAATCAACCGCTACTGCCAGCCCCAGCATCCACCTCCTTGGTGAAGTCAGAAGGGTCTCGCTACCATGGAGATGTCAGACCTTCAGCTAGAACGCCAACAGCATCACAGTCATCACAAGTCCCATTCACAGTGGACCCTCCTTTGGTCATGTGACTGCCATGCTCTCTTTATCACCGAATGAGTTTTTCATCCATTGTCTTCTGGCTCTTTTCCCCACATTGACTTTTAATATTGAATAAGCGCTGTTATGCCTGCCTATAATAATAAATCCTTATTAAGTCCTTTGCAGCAGCTGTGCTGGGAGGGACATTATAATGGATTGAGAGAGAATTAATACAATGCACTCATATGCATAGTTGGACAATGTCCAGTGCTCACTGGACATCTATGACACTCCACTTAATTTACTGATATTGTCCTCATTAGCAATTGACCTAATATTCTGCGCAGTAACAGGTCTATATTTTCTAGTTTATATTTGTCTTTCCTCCACTTTTGACCTGTAGTTCATTGTTGCTGAAATCTCCATTAACTTTTTACTTTTCCTGGCTGCATCTGACCTGCTAATCTCCAGGTATTTTCCTTACACACTTTAGCACCGTTTGTTAAAAAGAGGCAAGTGAGGACCTGAACCTCAAGCCCTCCTCAATAATTCATGAGGCCGTATTGTGTGGATTCCGTTAACTGCTACTTAAAAGTAATTAATTGATTTTCTGACATATCAGTTAGCAGCCTCCGCGATCTGACACAGCAAGGCACTTCACGGTTACGTGTGCACTCTCGCGTGTTCGCATGCACACCCAAAAATCACACACACACACACACATGCACACATGCGCACATCAACTCCAGATATACAGCGTTTATGGCTTCCTGACTTCAGAAGCTCCAGGGTGGTCTGACAGCAGACATAATAGAGCAGAGGATCTTGGGAGTCTTCATGCATCCATGAGAGATTGCGTCAGGTTGCGTCTGAAGTCATCTTGCTTGTTCTTTATACGGGAGGATGGGGGGGGGGCTCATTTTATGCAGCTGTATTGACATTTCTGGTAGCATGAGAGACACTGACGTCAATAAGGTCCACCAGGTCACTTTTCCCAGGGAACGTTCAGACCCCAATTCTGCCCTCCTTTACCCCATAAACCCACCCGATGGCCCCGGCTCAGGGACTGAAGATGTCCACCAGCGCTCGATGGCACCCATGATGAATCATCTGTTCCTAGACAATAAAAGATCACCAGGAATCTACATCTTAAAGTTAAGGACAAATTAGTAGAGGATCACGACATAAAGCCATCTTTCATCACTGGCCCATACCCTATACTGCTGCTCCGGATCATTCCATTTTACGCCTCCCTGAGATTAACTCTCCTCTCTGATTCTTTTATCTTTAAAGTTCTGATTCTCGGCATCTGCAGGCCAAGGCATTAAGTGGAGGGTAAGGTGGTGTAGGTATCACACGGTTTGGGGGATTTACAGACAGTACTGAGTGACGTGCATTAAGGAAGATTATAAGCTCCAATGTTAGCTTACACACAGCTGCACAGGCCTCTAAGCAGATAATGCCATTATGGAATAGTAATCTGTGCATTAGAGCTCCTTACTGGTCAGCTGCCTGCCACTTTCCTTCTCCCTGGAAGGACAAGATTTGCTTTTTTACAGGGACGATTCTAGGATATGTTAAGGCAGGGTGTGTAAGAAGGGTCAACCAATGATATGTTTTGAATCGGTGAATGACAGACGAGAGTGCACTCTGGGGACCAATCAGCTCTCAGTTTCACTGCCCCAGTGGCCACGCCCCTGCTTTTTTCAGCATAAATGAATGAATATCAAAACCATATCTATCATTTAACAGCCAGGATAGGATTAAAGATATGGCCAAGTTGTCTAATAAGCATTGTGAGCATCCCAGTTGCAGGGATAAACTCTGGATTCTGAAATGTCTCTACACATCTGTCAAAATCAGCAGAAGCCGAGAAGTGGCTTAGGATAAGTATGTCAGCATATTGACTCAACATAGACGTTCTTATGTAAATAATCCCCATATATCACAATTTCAGATTGTCTTGATTATTAACCTACTGAAACAGGTCACAGTGTTTTCCATGGCCAATCAGCCATGTTTTTCCAGATTGACATTTTTTCAGTGGATGACTCTAAGGATCCAGTAACAGAGGGGTCCACACTAACATTTTCGCTGAGCTATTTATCTACACACACTTTAGCACATTGGCTGTCTGATAGCGTGAGAAACGCAGCCCGGACACCTGGTGACAGGCCCTCTCTGCTCTACTGCGGAGCTCCTGGCCCAGATCCAGGCCATCGTCAGCTAACCGTGTCCTTTTCAGCAATGACTGTCCAGGTCGGTCAGCGAAAAACTTATAGCTTAAAGAATAACATCTGTGTGGCACCAGTCAAAGCCCTGCAGACTACAACTGAAAAAATGAAACAGCTTTATTTGCCATTTGAACAAGTAGATTGGAATGTATTAGGTTTCACATATTCCAGCTTGTGCTCCTATTTTTGTAAATTTTAGACACATATAGAGGTGAGAGGGAAGCTGGGCACCTCAGCACAGGGTCAGCCATCCATCCAGAGCCCCTGGAGTTGTGGACTTTGCTCAAGGAATTTTTAAGCATGGGACTCAAACTGCCAACCTTCTCATCAAAGGCAGCGATGCATAACCCTCTGAACCACACGCCACCCCATAATTCAATGAGAAGCTGAGGTCTGGTAATTTTCTCTTTATCCTCTTAACTCATATCCATTACTGACTGCTTATAGGTACATGTAATGTCTTTTATTTCTCAGAAATGAATCAAATGATTGCAGGTTTATTCAGACCTGCTACATTGCCTGGCTAGTGACAATATCCCTGGCTGGACCCCATCCAGGGGACAGTGCAAGTGAATAATTTAGAGGCCTCTCAAGGGACAAAGCAACTGGAGGAATTATGATGATTTTTTGTGAAACTCCTGATTGATTTTCTGACAGTAGGTGTAAAGACATCAAGGCTGGCAGTGGAGAATAAGCAAAGCAGGGCAAAGGGAAGGGGCTGCATAGGAAAGCATTTTCTAGTCACTATGAACAATAATCAAAAGAAATCAATTAATCCTGCATTTTTGACAGCAGCTAATGAAACTCCCAATTTAACCACTTTTTTAGCATTTCCGTAAAATCTATGTCAGTCACATTCATCTGTGTTCTAAATATAAGCTAAAAGCTGGCAAAATGGCATCAGCAAGTCATATGATATGGCCATGCGTTTGCTGTGATGTTAAAAGAAATCAAGCACAGGAACCGACATTTTCCTAAACACTGAAACAAAAAAAGTTTCACTTGTGTTGTGTGGGACGGGCAGCTGAAATTTGCCCGCAGGCTTTGCTTAATGCACTTTGAATGGCTGAACTGAGGCGACAGAGCAGAAACATCCATACAGAGAGGCTGGCACACAGGCGCAGGCCAAGAATAAACTGAAATAGGACTGAAATACACAAGAGGAGGCAACACAAAATGAGACGTTATGAGTCCACAAACAAGCTAACGCACAAACACGAGCATTCATCCTCTGAGGGAGTCTGAGATGCTCGAGATCAGAGAGAATTCCCGATCCACGCGGTAGACAGCCAGACGTTGCTTCATCCCAAACGTCATATGAACATAACACACATGTAAAACTCAAGAACTTCTTTCCGAGGGAGAGATGAATAGTGTTGGCAAAAAATTAATCAGAAGCGGCAGGCACAGGAGTTGCTGTGATTCATCACATTCACTCCTTATAAGTCTTACTTTCGGTTGAGGAAAACACGTTACACTGAGGAGGCGATGAAAGAAACTGTTCAGGGTACTTTAATTGAGCAATATGATGCTAGATCAGTCACAAAACTGACAGGGGCCTCCGAATGGGTGATTACCACCCTCCTTACTCTCTGGCATCATAAAATGTCATGTCAAACCTCCTGAACTTTTGGGCTAGTAAATGCCCTGAACGTGTTAATGTGATGTGGTCAGAAAATGGCAAAGTGTGTAGAAAACAAGACCAAGATGTTCACACCAGGAGAACAAGAGAAATGTGTTTGGGCTGGGTGAGGAATGATGTGATGCTTAGAACCCCAAAGGCTGGGTGAGTGACACCTGATATATAACCCCTAGTCAGGTCTTGGCTGCAGTGTTGGGTTGACAACTCTGTGCTGCCAATGCTTTCCTTTTAACATCACAGCAGTACTGTAAGGCTGAACATAAAAAGGTAGATGGGCAGTGGAAAAGAAGTGGAACTTGGACCGTGCTATGGGCAGCCCTTGATAGATAATGCTTTAGTTTAGCCATGACGTGCCATGCTGTGCCTAGGTCTTCAGGAGCCAAGCTACGGTTGGGCCTTGATGGACCGTGCTATGGCTGGCCCCTGATGAATCATCCTATAACTGTACCTTGATGGACCATGCTTATAGAACCCAATATGAAGGATCCCGGCAACTTCCTAAGGGTGTTGACAGGCACGTCATGGTGACCAGCTGAGCATTCAGGTTAGTGTTCATGATGCCGTTGGGGTGAACTGCATCTGCCAGAAGGGAGATACAGCTATGACAGGCCACTCAATAGTCATTAGTCACCCACAAAATCAATTTAGGACTGACAGTGGGGGCTTATGGGTATATCGGTTAAAAATGAGCCTCTTTTGACTTCCTTCATTTGAAGGAGCAACCCTCACCCCCACCTAATGTACACCCACAATTCTTTTTCAACTCCACCCTACTTCCATTCATCAACTCTCTTAACCCAACTTTCTTTGGGGTGCAGAGATGGCAAGTATGCCAGAAGGTTCCACAGATGTGGGAGGGGTTAGGATTTGCCAATGGACATCACAGTGACAGGAGGAGTGTTGACGAATGAATAAATTAGCAGCATCTAGATGGAGCAAGGGTAACCAGCATCTCAAGGGGATAAAAATGACGTTTCGCTGTGCATCTCAGTCAGCTAACCGCACCAAGAAGCAAAATGGGGACTACGCTGGCTTGTATTTAGATGAGTTCACAGCAGGCAGGGGTGGTTGCTGGCCCAGTCCATTACTGGGGCCCAGGGTGAGGCTGGTGGTGGCTGAGTGAGGTGATGTGGTAGCGAGCACCTCCCAAACCCCGTGGCGAATCATGCGAGTCAACAGCAATATGACTGTTTCTTGTTGCGGTTTCTCAAAATTGTGAGTGGTATCGGGTGTGGTGCCGTGCATCATGGGAACCATGCACTATAGCAGTGAACCGCAGGCCGCTAGGGTGTCAGTGGCAATTGCCGTCACCAAGTACCTGTACCGAAAAATATCAAAAGTAAGGGAATACAGAAAACTCTGTCATGACTTCTGGGTGGTTTTTCTCTTCTCTTCAAATTCAGAACTCAGTTGCTTTCACAATTTCTAATCTTTGAAGGAAAAGTGGCCAGTGAGTGCTCAGTATATGTGGGACCTCCTTCAGTACAGCTGGAAAAGCATCCCAGGAGGCCACCCTCATGAATCTGGCACAGAAGAGAAAGGCAAACAGTCTCTGGAGCAACTGTAGTTAAGGGCCCCAAGGGCCCAATGGTGGGATCACTCTGCTAAGCCAAGGATTTGAACTGGCAACCTTCTGAGTCCCAACCCACAGAGCTGCACCCCCCCCCCCCCAAACAAAATATTTTTTTTATGCTTAACACTTTTTTAGTTAGTGCAAGTCTTTATTCTAAACTGTAGAAAACAGTTAAAAAAAAAACCTACAGGTAGATGTGTCCCAATTTTCGACTGGTACTGTATGTTGGCACAATATGCGGACTGTACACAGTACAGACAAGTCATTGAACAAAGCTCAAAAAACACAGAGGTCTTTCAATATGGGAGCCAGACTCATCTGTGACTGACTGCTTAACTGAAGTGGAAGCCATGTTTGATCTGAATGAGGGCTGCTGTGGTCATAAGAACTGATGTAGAAGGAGCAAAGTTCAAGAGCAGTCAGCCACACTTGGCCCAGAGCCCTCAGTTGTGGTAAGGGAGCAGATAGTTTGGTTACTATGAAACATGCTTGGGGTTCTAGGGTCGGAGAATGCCAGGAGCTAGCTACTCTTGCATGGTAATGAGCGGCCAGCAGAATATCACCGGAAACCAGATTGAGGTGTGCCCTCACACCCATAGACAGGAAAATAAGACAGAAGATACTGTGCTCAGACTTGTTGCCAGGCTGCAACACATTAGGGCAGGGGTGGCCAATCTTATTCAGGGACGTTGGGATGCGGGTTTTTCCTGCAACTCCCTAATTAGATTATTAACTAGAGGACTGACTGGCTAAAGAGTCCACACACCTGGGTTTGAACAGCCGACCTAACGATTATCCCAAAAACCTGCAAACACACTGGCCCTTTGTGGATAAGACTGGCCACCCCTGCATAAGGGGTTTGGAGAGGAGGCCTACCACACAGGCCTTGGCTTGACAGAATGAGCTGTCATCACCCACAGAAACCCACATCTCTGATACTCAGACACCTTGAAGGGAGTCGGGTAAGGGAGGTCTCTCCAGAGTGTCATGATGTCATTTAGGTTTATTTATATAGCAGGGTTTTTTTTAACATACATACAGTTAAGTGATCAGAGAGGCTGAAAGTGCAGGGTTAGACTGCACGCCAGGATCGGCTGGAGCCCAAAGCCTGATGGTGATATGCTTACTCAGTTGGCCCCGGGACTCGACCCAATGATGCAGTCACAGACCCCCAACCCGCAGAGTTACACTCGGAAATATTTTGTGATCTGCTGGTCTGATAGCAGAAGACAAACTCAGAGACGGCCGACCGATTTCAAATGAGAATCAGTGTCTCCCAGACAAGGATTTGAAAAACAATTACTTAAATTCATAGAACACCCTCAGAAAGTTAGTATTTAGGGTCAATTACATTTCGGTTATCCTTTTCTCTGCCTGATGTTTTTTTATTATTGTCATTATTTATTTATTTATTTATTTATTTATTTATTTATTTTATTTTATTTTTTTAAAGGGTGTCAACGTGTCTTTTCCTTGACTGCAGACTCAGTCCCGGTCTGACTCATCTTTAAATGCTCCAGAATGAAGGAGGAACACAGTAAAGAAAAAGAAAGGAAAGAAATTCACAGAGTGAGGGGAGGAGGGAGAAAGGAAATGAAAGGAGCTTTATTAGAGAGCCCTTTCCTCTGCCTTGGATATCAGGAACAGATCAAACAGAGGAGCTGCCCCTGTGATCTCAAGCCAAAGCACCACATGACAGTTTCCCCCAGGGGCCACAGACCGGCTACAGGCCAGGAAGCACTTCACACTTGCGCAGCCAAGATTCACTCTACTCCCAGGCTTTTCTGGGCCTGTATACCAAAGCTGTAGAAAGAATCCCAACATGTTTTTGCAACGTAAACACAACTGCTTCCATCTATGGTAGCATGTTTGGCAATTTGCTCCTCACTAACAGTGACCTCACATTACTAACGTTATTGTTCAGCCCAGCAGATGTCCTTACGCCTATGATGCGAGACAAGATTGAAGGAGCTTGGTTCTAAGACCGTAGACTTAATTCTTCTGCCTCATTGTTTCAGTAAGACATACTTCCTCTTCAAATTTTATCCAATTTAGATATTTTGATATGGATTTTGTGATATTTTTTTTCTAAACATGAAGCATCACTTAATTGTTTATTCTTTTTTTAATCTATTGCCCAGCACAGTAACCTTAAGATCAAAAACAAAAGGTCTGTTCACCTAGACTAGGGTTGTCCAACTTTGGCTCCCTGGAACCACTGCTGAAATGAGGTACCTATTCACTCAGCCACATACCCCTCAAAAACAGACAATCACAACCACAATGGACAAATAACACAACTGGGGTGATCAAAGTGACCAGCAGAGCACAGAAATAATTAAATTAGTAGTAAGACAGGAGTTTCCCAGTGGTGACGCACACTGTCACGCTGTGGATCACCTGGAGTCTAACATTCGGGAGGAAGAGGGTGGTTAACGGCCTTTAACCGCTCGTGGTCACATCAGATCTCATCTATTTTGGCCTGTCTTTCCTGAATGGGCCACGCTGTCCCAGCTGTCGAGGTACGTCCGTATCTCACGAGAGCTGATATCAGAGCTAAGATAACGGGAAACAGATCGATGCTTAGGATGCGACGAGACCGAAAACCTCGTCCTCTTTCCCTTCCCCGCACCCAAGCATTCGTCTATTTGAATGTTGTGTTCGAAATACAGCCAACCAGGAAACCTATGTCAATGCCCATAAATAGAGCGAAGGAAATAATGAAGATAAAAACAAAAGGCCCATGCACGCATCAGCGCCTTCTCAAAGGCGGGCTGCCAGAATCTAAAGCCTCGATTATCTCTGGTGAGAGGGGAATCAGGAGCCTCTTGTCCTGTCCAACCCGCAGTTGCTGCACATGCTTGAAGATGACGGAGATTTACGAGGGACTGGAGGCAGACTGAATGTACGTGTGGGCGTGTGTGCGTGTCACGTTCTGTCTGAATCGCGTGTTTGAGTTTTATGCATTGGCATCAGGAGGAAGACCGGGGACGGTTCGAAGGGAGAGAAGATGCCGGAGCCCTTCTGACGACTGCACGGACTGCCCCATCCCAATCAGGATAACTGCATTACCTTACACAGTGAGATTAAATTGCTATGAAGATGGCGGAGAGGCAAATCCTGCCAGGGCAGTCTGACGTGATGGAAACACTCGAGAATGTGAGTCGTGGCTTTACAGTGAGAAGAAGGTGCTCAGATGTGCTTCACTGGCTGGGGGGCCAGCTCCGGCTGCTGATACACACGCACTCTCTCTTTATGAGCCATGGGATGACAGCAGCGGCGAGGAGGCGATGCGTGAGACTCCGTGGCAGTGCAGAGACGGCGGGCCGGGTGCCTACCGTGTAACAAGGATCAGCTGCGCAGCCGTGCCAGCGCCTGGCAGACTCGGCTGCAACAGGTGGCGGTAACGATACAGGCACGGGAGCCAAAAGGCGGCCCTTCACGCTGTCGGCACGTAATGTCCCTTATGCGCACATGTGAGGCACCCCTAGCCCCCCCCCTTAGCACGGTTAACTCTGTAAAACAGGGAAACCAAATCTGCTCCGAATGGCATGCATTTCATTGCATACACTGGCCAGCATTCCTGCTCGCCAGTGATGTAGTATTATGAATATTGTGGAAATGTGTGCGCAGCTAAATGAAGGTGAGTGTTGACTCTGGAGTTTGAACTAGGAACCTTATCACAGATACAGCATCCTCACCTGCTAACCCATGTAACACCCCCCCCCCCCTCCCCCCCAAAAAAAAATGAATATGTCAGGTCCACTAACTGGCTGGTAAGAAGCTCAGGACTCTCAGCATTGTAATCGGAGGTACAAGTGTTCAAACTGATCTCCAAGTAATAGGGATGTGGGCAGAACTGGATTCTGGGAGGACTGTTCGTGTGTGTGTGTGTGTGTGTGTGTGTGTGTTATGTTTATATTACACTGTGGGGACCAAATGTTCCCCAGAGTGTAATAAAAACCTGCTATTTTGATGTTGAGGGGACCATTTTCCATGTGCCCATAAGATCTGTCAATGCAATCAAAAAACTAAAAATGCCAAAAGTCTTGTATTTAATCTGGTAACTTATGGCTAAGGTTAGGGCTGGGTAGGGGTTAAGGTCATCATGTTGGGATTAGAGTTTTCCCCATCGAAATGAATGGAGAGTCCCCACAAAGGTATAATTACACACCTATGTGTGTGTGTGTGTGTGTGTGTGTGTGTGTGTGTGTGTGTGTGTGTGTGTGTCAGTGTGCGTGTTCACAGCTGCTGGTGTAATGCACCTCATTTGCCTGACAAATGGGCTTTCCAGGGAGGCCAGCGCAGACGACAGTGTGACCGTGACAGGGTCGGCTTTGTCAGGATGTGGCCACCTATCACTGCTATGGAAATCAGCGTCCTGCCTTTGGACAGGCCTCCGCCGCACGCAGCTCGACGTTCACTCACGCTCAGGCCCCTCATGCATGCATGCTCGCGCGTATCACCAGCTGAGTCACGAGGGACTTGCACTGCTCTGCGCTGATTTTAAACAGCCGTCATAGTATGAAGGTATCACCTCCTTTGCCTGGTTTAGATACCAGAATCTAAACTGAACTTTTTTTTCTTGTAATGCGACTTCAGGAGGTGGTTCAGTGGGTTTAGTGGGTTTGAGCGCGGCCCAAAATGCTCCCAGTATACCAAATAAATGGCTGATCCTGAATTCCGACCCCCAGTTTTTCTCTCAAACTATGTATGCCTCAAAGGAGCGCAAGACTACCTAAAAAACAGCACTCTGATGTACAATGAGTTAGGTATATCTATCCATCATTGCACTGAGTCTGGAGACTCTTGCTGGCAGTAGGGGATTCCCTGGGCAGTACCAGTGCATCAGATGGGATAATGTCCACCTAATTGGTATATGAGGATGGCTATAGTGAGACATTGTCGGGGTTGATGACAGGGGGTCGGGTTGTAGAGGTACTACAAACTTTCAAATGGTTTCTTTTACACTTTAAACTTAAATGACTATTCATAAATTGATTAAGTACATTATTGCTATTAATTTATTGCTGTTTCTATTTATTGCACATTTGAGCCCTATCCTATCTTCCCCTACTAACCCAATCTGCGGTGAGTCTCAGATCACATATTTCAGTATTTAAACTTGTTATTTTGAGTGCCTAAATTAACGCACTTATGAACCCAAAATACTGCTCAGGGATATGCATACTAGTCATAGTGATGTAGTAATGGCATTGACAAACTTGGTAGCTAAAAAAGGTACCACTTCAATTTGCAGTTTTTGCACAGTAATTGTTTAAATTAAATTTGATTAATTGAACTCTTTTGAATGTAAAATGGAAATGCTGGGTTTTAGCCTATATAAAATGTGCTGTTGTGCTGTTTTTTTCTAAATAAAGGTGTGACTTCATTCCTTTATTTCAGGGCATATTACCGCATATTACTTGTCTATGGCAATATTATTAAATAATCAAAAAAGAAGTAATAAATCATTAGAAGTTGCTGAAGACCAGCCAGTTAGAGTAAACTCAAATGCAATGTGGAAAATTAGGATTATAGCAGCCACATTGTGACAATAAATCAGAAAGAATTTCTTCCAGTCATTACAATATTAATAACTAATTGATTGTATTTTAACATTTTAATATTCACAGTTAAATGTGAAGGGCAACAAATAACAAATGGAGGAAAAGGGTCAATAACAATATAGGTCGTCATCAACTTATAACCGGGATCAGTTCCAGCTGACCAGTAGTAAGTCCATTTTGTCACGTCGGCCCTTTAAATGCAAAAATTATCATATGTATAGCATACTGTTGCTGTGCGATGGGCTGGCCCCCCATCCAGGGTTGTTCCCTGCCTTGTGCCCGTTGCTTCCGGGATAGGCTCCGGACCCCCTGTGACCCAGTAGGATAAGCGGGTTGGAAAATGGATGGATGCATGGATAGCATACTGCATAATAAAATTATGTCATTTTCTTAGTTCATTGCTGCAGGCAGTTGGGCCGGAAACTGTCATCACACGCTGGCAGACGCGGCATTGTCTTGACCACGTATTTTTGGTCACGGAATGGTCATAAAGTCGATCAGTCGTAAGTCGCAAAGGTCAGAAGTTAACGACAACCTATATAAAGAATAAATGGGTTAAAAGAAAAAATATATAAAGTATTTCTTTAAGACAGAGCATATAGGAGAGTTTGTTCTGTAGGTGAGTTTTAATCCCCAAGTTTATGAACCAAGAAGATTACAAATTCATCATAATGCATTGTAGATACCTTCATAATGCATTATAGTGGACTATAAGTATTTATAAAAATGCATAACACATTATAGCCATGTCTATAATGCATTATGAATGCTCTATGAAGTTCTCTTCTATAACACACTATACATACTTTCATGATTCATTATAATGGTCAGTATAAGATTTAAGAATACTTTTTGTTGCATTATGAAGGTATCTATACTGCATTATAGATGAGACATTCATAGAGCATTCATAATGCATAATACATATGGGTATAATGTGTTATGTCTTTTTACAAATAGTTATAGCCGTGTTTATCATACTTTATGAATGCATTGTCATGCATTATACATGACTACTTTAAGTAAAGTGTTACCAAATCTTTCATGTATGCACCTAGCAGTGACACTGGAATTGCCAGTGTAGATGGGGGGCACTGGGCCTTACGCTCAGCTAAACTCTAATTAGCAGTATCATTGGTGCTTCCCAGACAAAACTGTCCCAGTATCCAACAAAGATGCCACATTTAAAAAATGACCGCATATCAGACTCCCGGTTTTCATTCCCGTTTTTTTTTTCCCGCCCCGCGGACTGAAATGCGAGCTGGTGAGACATGTGCACCGGCGGGCCGGAGGAAGGAAGCGGCCGCCTCGAGCCCGGCGTTATTTAAACGAAGGAGTTGTGACATCTCGCCCAGCAACCGGCTGCGCCGAATAACTGAACAAACAGAAGAAAGAAAAGAGAAAAAAAAAAACAAAACGACTTACTGAAAGGAAGCTCCCCCTTCGCACGTACACCGAGGACAGGAAGTGTCAGGGGGAGGGGAAATTTTCCAAATAACCTTGGGGGCCCAAAAGACTAGTGAACCCGTTGGCTGGGGGTTGGGGTTGGTGTGTGGACAGGTGCATGCACTCGTAATGCGTGTCCCCGTGCTACAGGGTGGTTCTCGTTGCAGAAACCCCCCCCCCCCCCCCCACCCGGCTATGAAGCGTTATCAAAACGTTGGCACCAGCGTGGAAAGGCTGAGGCGGCCAGAACCACGCATCCGCGGCGATGGGCATGGCTCTGGCGGCGCCGAGCTGGTATCTGTGGCATTGGGCAGGCTGTGGTGCAGTACCGCGGTGGCTGTGGCTCGCCCTCTACCCACAATTCCGAAGCCACATGCAAAGTAGGAGCGGCCAAGTCTGACATTACCCGCAATAAAAACGCACACAAACATGCGCTGAACACACACCGGAGGTCAGTGAGGTCCGGCTTTCCACGGGAGGGCCCGCACTGTATTTAGGATGTCCTGGGGTAACTTTACGTGCAAAACGACTTCACATTGTGACAGTTCTAGCAGCCAAAAAATCAGTTTGTACTCTTCTCTGTTTAAACTCATAAGCCGTGCTGTTTCGAGACCCCCGCCCCCCCCCGCAATCGTCAGTTAGACTGTCACAGGTCCAATCGGCCATGGGGGCTCCTTGCCCCCCCGCATAAATTTATCTGACTCATACACCCCCTCGTGAAAGGAAGGAAGGGGGAAGGGCCATGTGCAGGCTGAGCGGGAGGCCTAGAGAAAACGTAACCGGTTATTTTTGTTAAGGTTATTTTCACGAAGCAAACGTTGGGACACGACCATTGTCACAGAGCTGGGGGGGGGCAGCAACAGGAAGGGGAAGGGTTTTGGGCCCTGCTGTCTCTTATCAGCCCTGGCAAACAGGCAGCGGTTTCTGCTAACCGGCATTTTTATTTTGGAGCGGAGCACTTATACTGACATTTGTTTATTTGACAGACGCTCCCCCCGACTCAAGCTGCAAAGATCTCAGCCCTTCAGCCCGAAAAGCCCTTGGATTATTCTGCCCGACCAGCAAATCCCAGAACCTGTAGTGCAAGTGGCACTGAAAGAAGACACTGTAAGCAGAATCCAAATCATTTTAGAAATAAAAGCAGCTAAATAAAAACAAATTGGACATTCCTATTCATACAATTTCCCTAGATTTCTGGAGGCTTCTCAGGTTTAGAGAATATTCTTGGGGCATAACAATTTTTTTTTTCTTTTGCAAGAATACCTAAAATTTAAGTGTACAGGCATCTAGTCATTGGAACATCCTGGAACTAAAACAGCATCTTCGTTATGGAGCTCAGATGTTTTGTGGCTTCACTAAAGCAGGCAGCTACAATAGTATTCCCACATAAGATTGAAAATGAATCACATGACTTCACCGCAAGAGGCTGAAATTTCTTTTTTCTTTTCCCTGGGCGGTAACTGCTACCGGAAACCTGGAAGGGAGGCGGCCAAATCGGTTCAGAAGATGCAGAGAAATTTATAAAGGACTGGATGTAGATTAAATGCATTGCTTATGACCGATGGCATCAAGGATCACATGGCATCATGTGACCAGTTACGTGGAGCAGATTAAAACAATAAATCAGACTCAGCAGCAGCACAAAGACTTTCCTTAATATATCAGGTTAGGATTTCTTCGAGAGACAGATATCTTGAACAGAAATTCTGTGCCATACCATATTTGCAAGATTTGCAAGGGTTATGAAAGCTTTACTGAACCTACACATTATCAGATAAAAGCAACTGATCTCTTGTAAAAGAAAATACATAACTGATGTTGCAAGGTGTAAGAAAGCATCCAAAAGCATATTTACATCGTGGCCGTATACAAATCCTCAGTGGAAGCCGGGTTCTTAAAGACTGAAACCAACGAAAAATATGTCATTTATGTGATTATATTTTTAATTTGTAATTTCTAAAAGCTAATAGCAATTTAACAAGATTTTAAAAAGTGGTAATTATGCTCATAACAAAATATTGAAAAGAAACTTGCAGCTTATCAATAACATTTTCTGATGTTCAGACGCTGCTACAGAAGATAAGCAATCTCCATCTCAGGTTTTGTTAGGAGCTGTTAACTTCTTGTTATCTGGTTTTCTGTGGGCTAGACCTCAAAAATGTTTGAATCCGTGCTCTGTATTCAGAAAAAAAAATTGCAGGATGCAATAAAATTCCTGGAGCAGTCACGTACGGGGCAGACGCTGCTCAGGGTATGCCTGAGGAGAACATCACTTAGGTTTTTCGATCAATGTTCTTCCATCTTCTCCACTACAAACTATAAAAACACAGACGCTAATATGTTTTATTGACATAGTTCAGGTGCTCGCTGCAGGTTCCTAATGCCTCTGGGCCTCTTTACCAGCAGCAAGCGATCACGCCTCCCCATGCTTGACACGTGCTGCGTCAGGACAGCTGATTCCACGAGCCTTTCGCACGGGCCAAACTTCAGCGTGACGACGGCAAATGAAAGACGTGGTGCATGTCCCATCATTTAGAGAGTTAAGTGTGACACGCCCGGGATTAGAGATATCGAAAGGGGCATGGATATTCTGGCACATTCAGGGGGCCCAGCATTTTCTGCAGCACCCTCCACCCCCCGACGGGTGGTCCAAGGTGACATTTAGGTGGTTAGGGTAACATGTCTCACTTGATTACCATTTTATATTCTGCATGCATGTTTTTCTTGCAAAGCAGTCTGTGCACTCTGGCTGAAAAAGTGTTATATGAATAAAGCCCCCCCCTATCCCAGACAAAGGGAAATTGGCTTGCTATGTTGGTGCCCCCTCAATAATTATGTTGCATAATGTGTTCATCAGCACTGGGATGAAGGTGCTACTGGGTGAGAATCATTAGCAGAAACAGATATATATCGGGAGCCAAGAGGAATGAAGCATCTCTCATTGCAATTCTCCCCGGCTATGACCTCATACCGCTCGGAAATTAGCGCCCCCTAGAGGCCGGACGGCTGTTTGCTCTATGAAGGTATTCAGTGACCCTCCTCCCCATCTTCATTCCAATATAAAGTGGTCAGAGGGATTGTTGGAGCTGGGGTTTCATTGGCAGTGTATGGGTCATGTTTGCCCCTCCCCCAACTTTTCAATCACGGGGGCGGGGGGGGGGGGCTCAGCACCACAGCCTTCGGCATTCTTAATAGGTTTCAGATTTTTAATCATCTGAATGCAGGCAGAATGCATTCATATAAACACAGGAGAGATTCTGCTGATGTCGTCTCTGACAAAGCAAATAGCAATTATACCTGAATATGGAATATGGACTCCATTATGAATATATTTACAAATGGGTTAAAATAAAATAAAAAAACACAGTAATTTCACTTTCAGCCATACTCCAGGTTGTTTTGTTTTTTTCCCCGGAGTGTGTGAAAGAGGAACAGGCCTGGCCTTTTTGGGAACAGGTGCTAGGGCGTGTGTCCATGTTCAGAGACACCCTGACCTCAATGTGCAGCTCGAGCGACTCTGCCTTCGATGACGCCACTCCTTCCTGACCTCGCTAGACTCCGGGGCCAGAGAAACTGATGCCAGACTAGTACAGAAACCAAAAATGACCACACATCAAAACTAGGGCAAGATCTGTCGCACCATCTACCCCAGCTGACAATTGTGATTCTCGGGGCAGCTATCATACGAGAGTGGCCATGGGGTGCCCCTGTTTCCCATCATGCATCTGTGCATCCATCCCCGAGGTGCGAAACATGACAGTTGAGCAAGCCAACTGCCTGCTTTGCCTCGGTCTGTTGGAAAAGGGGAGGTGGTGCAATTGTAATGGTGTGTGGGGGCAATTCAGATTGTCCAGAGAAGGACTAGTGAGTACATCGACCCCTGTCAGGTCTTTCAGTAAGTCCCTCCAAGGTGGGGTGTTGCGTGGGGAGGGGGTCCTTTGTGACTTACCACATTTAGAAGAACTGACAAGCCCTTTACACTACCGAATGGAAATTTATCATACCTTTTCTAAAGAGTCTCTCTCTGAATCCAGTCAAAAGTTTCCTCCCAAAAAACCCTGCAGCCGCTGATAAACAGAATCAACAGGGGCGACGAGGCCAGGGCAGGCTGCTTTAGGGAGCGCCTCATGTACGCAAAACATCTAACTATAAATCTCTCCAAATATCTGGTGCACCAGAACAGAAAAACAATCCCCAGTCACTTCCACCTTTCAGATGAACGTGGGATAAGTCGTGGAGGAAAGTGTTGGGTTAATTTCTGAAATGGAAGCTTGGATCTCAGAGAAGATGGGAGAATCTGGAGGAAACCTCACTTCAGCTAACCCCTGATACAAGCTCAACCACAATACACCTGCAATGGGCAGAGCTATATTTAACTGGAACTATGTGAACTAGTTGTTTGTAGAGATGTGTGAGGTATGCATCCTGTATCCTCTCAAAACTCTGTGCCAAAGTTAGTGACCGAAGTTATTTGAAAATATATATAAGCACTCCGGATGTGTAAAAACCAGGTTTTAACTTAGCATAGCATAGCTCATTTTTTCCCAAGTCATAGCTTACCAACAGGTTTTTTAATTTTCGTGTGGACATTAAGAACCAGATCATGCCCATACAATGAATGATTTTAAGCTGAATGAGGTCAAAATAACTGCAGTCAGACCCAGCCCTGAAACACTTTGGAAATTTTTTACCTGAATGACTACTGACTGTAAAAGCTCCACATGACATAGCAGAACCCTGGACACTTACAGCACTTTACACGCAATGCATCATGAAATGACATGAAACTTTGCACTTTCTTCAAGATTAACCAGATAGACAGACTGTGATTCAAGTCTGGGCAGAATTTTCTCGACCACTTCAGCGGCGACATGGAGTGCAAACCAAAACTCATCTGGGAAACACCATCTCACGTCTAAGAGCCCTCATTTTCACACAGTGAAAGCACAAAGGACAAACGCAAGCTCTATGCCAAACCTCCGTACCACAAACATCACCTGACCCAGCTTAGCATCCCTCCCTCTCACCCCAGAAAGCCGGTTCATCAACCCGGGTTCTCCAGGTCACTTACACGGCAACCTCTAGGGGGCAGTGTGTAGCTCAGCAGGTTAAGCTGCTGCGCCCATGATTGGAAGGTTACTGGTTCAAGTGCCATGCTTGGCCGAGTCACCACTGAGCCCAGTAGCAAGGTCTTCAGTCCTGTTTGGAACCATCTGATCCTGCTTTTTCAATTTTATGTCGCTTTGGATAAAAATGTCTGTGAAATATCTGGCCTGGTTTCTAGAAAATTAAATACAAATATCCATCATCATTTCTTAAGCAGCAGACCAGTAGGAGCTTAAGTGACATTAGGCAGAAATTTCTGTGGTTAAAAATACCCTATAGCTGTGATACTGCAACAGAATTCAATGAGGGCCTCGATAATTATGAACGGAGACTCATGATGGTTTCTTGATCATCAACACGCATCTCAGAGAAGGGGTAAATCAGGGTTGCATGCAAACTGGATACGACCTCAGCAGCAACACCTTTCTGCAGAGGTACCACAGAAACAAATTTAGAAAGGAAAAGTAACTCCTAAAAATAACAAAATCTTGAAGTAGTTGACTTATCGAAGCAAAAATGCTCATTGTGTGTAACCTTTAGCGTGTAGCAGCGTATACAAGTCATATCAGTACTGCAGCCCCGAAGCCCACACACAAACACACACACACACACACAGTGAGGCAGCCAGGCACGCACGCACACTCACACGCGCGTGTCAGCCGGAGCTGATAAACTTCCTGTGTTAACTGTCAACGCTCGCAGCCAAAGTCACAAACACGACAGGAAGCTGCAGATCTAGGGCTATGCAGCTTCTGAGAAGGCATGTCAGAGAGGGTTCTTCTCTGCTAGGCACGACATTTGCAAACACTCTTCAAGAAATAGCTGCAGGTGGCTGTCTCACGTACGGCCTGAAAGCTAACAGTCCTACTGACTTGCAGAAAATACTATGCTCTGTATCTCTTCATGGACATGACAAATATCGCCTGTAATGTAATACAATGTTTCAGCTGATAAGTTCAAAATTAGGCACTGACATGAGCAGGTGATTAATTGGGGTATGTGCTCCACTAGTGCCAATAACCTGCCTCCCTGATTTCCTAGTGGGATGAACCATCACTGAGAAAACTGAACTGAAGCGGCTTCAAAGGGAAACAGAATCATTTAGGTGATATCTGCCCCACCATCTCCAACAGTTCCTGTTCTCCGCACCCACAGCTGGGTTTATGTGCTGTTTCACATCTAGTTATCCTGCTCGCACGGCTTCCGCGACACATTTCATCTCTCCACATTTCGCTTTACTTTATCTGTATCCTATAAATCGGCAGGATCGGTCTGTCGCACTCTGTGACAGCGGGAGCCTCGCGTGTGACGGAATGAGAGGGGCCGGTTTTCCAGCTGCGGCGGCACCACACACTCGCGTGTGATGTGATGCTCTGTGTGTTAAGGGGTGGAAAAGAGAGGTGCTGCTTCAGACGGGGCAAAACGGCAAGAAGGAGCACAGACTCCCTTCGTTCGGCCAAGCTTAGAGCCCGTAAACGTGAAATTCGGTCAAATGCACCAGGAGACAGTTGGTATTTTCATATCACAAGACGGCACCTGGGGACTGAAAGTCGAGTGAAACTCTTCTGTGGAACAGCAGCAAAAGGTTTCAGTTTTGCATTCCCTGCCCAGGAAGTCTGAAGCGGAACATGCACTACAAAGTCCGTTTAACACACACTTCTGATTTGAAAAAGAAACCTTCCACCACTAAAACAAAAAAAGAAAAAAGACTTAGCTACACCCCTCAGAAAAGATCAGAAGAATGCGTGGCTAAGTTCGAGATGCCCTGTCTAAAAGCAATGCAAAAAAGCAATCTATGACCATCAGTCTACAATGACCATCAGCTGCTACCTGCAGCTGTCAGTAGTTTAGTAAATACACTTGGGTCAGGAGTAATGTGTATGAGTAACTACAGTATACTTTATAAAGCTTCTCCTTAAAAGAAATAAATTTATCAAAGACGATTAATCCTAGAACCAAGATATGGAATGTGATGCCTTGACTAGACCATTGCACGCTTTTGTTTTTCCTGTTCATAAACACCATATGTGACACAAAAGTCCATATCTGAGAGAGCTTTCTCTGTGGGATACGCTGTGGAACTCCCCATGGCGGCTGGTGGTTTGCCGCTCAAGTGGTGGGACAATTCTGCGGTCATCCACACTGACAGATCCATCCGCAGGATTTCGAAACCCTAAAGCCACTGGAACCAGCGGCTGCGAATTTCGTTTTTTGGTGAATATGCGCATTTGTGGGCATCAGAGGATCTTACTCATCAGTTTATTCATCCATGGCTGTCCAGTGTTACCATTGTCAATAGTTGCAAACTATGTACCCCCAAAAAAACCTGAACGCCAATTCCACAACTCACCCCTCCCAAAGCATGGCTGGTAGGTGGAGAAGGGCTCGAAGATACTGTTGGAAGCCATTGAGCCCTTATCCTTAGGATGGCAGTCTTCAGCTCCCAGATGTTCCTCAAGTTTCTCTTGCGCTGCAAAAAAAGCATCAAACACAGTCAATTGATCTGCACGCGAACCAGACACACACGCAAGTAAGAACTAAACCCAGAACACGTTGGAAACACGTGCGAAGGCTGGAACCCAAAGTACACAGAACACACATCACCCGCTGTCCCTAAGTAGGAACTGCACCCATCTTTGCCATCTCCACCTCTAGCACTTTCACCACAAACACCGTAGGCACCCACAGCGTGGCGATGGTCCCATGTGTCTGTGAGGTCGGCTCCGTCCCTGGGTTCGGGGCATGGTGTCGGCAGTTAGGAGCAGAATGCAGTGCAGATACCCCTGCTGGGGCAGACCAAGGCTGTGGCTAACTGGAGCTTACCCTTGCAACAGCAGCCGAGAGCTGGAGCTGAAAGACTCGCTGTGGTTTCGTCAATCCGGGTGATTCACACTGAAATCGACACGCACGCTCCCCCCCCTTCCTCTCACTTAGTCTCTCTCTTTCTTTCTCCTCTCCTTCTATCTATCCATCGGTAGTTCCCTTTCCCATACTCAAAGAGCCAAAAGTGCTCGTAGCCTTGGTTTGTGGTCGTGTGGTGGCCCACAGAAAGCTTCTCATAACCCCAATTGCATATTTAACTATTCCTTTTCTAAAAAACCTTGCCCCCATTGGGTGACGCATGGTCACATGACACGCTGATGCAGGATTTCTTTTTTTTTTAATCTGGTATTGTGGCTTGTCTCTCCCAACCCACCTGCTCTCCTCCCTTTAGTGTTAGTGAGGAAATAGTCGTGGTGCAAGTTTGTGCTGAATAAAAGAGAGAGAGAAAGAGAGGGAGGGCAAAAAAAAAACAATGTCACTGACACAGTCTTACTATGCAAATCTCTCTCGAGGTTTAGACAGTTAGCCCTGTGTCTGTTTAAGTTGACCAAACAAATGGGAAAATTTACATATCATCTTTACATATCTCCCTGTGGTCTGCAGCACATGGACATGGCAAAAGAGTCCCCAGCGCCACCTGCCCAGCCATCAGAGTGCTGCAGGCAGCCACAGACAGAAGCCGCACGACTGCGGGCCCCTTTTAAATTGCGAATCCATCTCACGCAACTTCAGCTAAAACCCATGTGAGCCTAATGTGGCGAGAGAGTCAAGAATGAGTGTCAACAGAGTTAACTTATTTGGGAATGTTTAGGGTTATTATTTCTGGGCCAATATTTGTGAGTGTACATATAAGCATCTCTCGGCACAGCCACCCTGTCTATTGTCTAGGTAATTGGTGTGTGTGTGTGTGTGTTTGGTGTGGGGGGGGGGGGTGTGTCATGGGATGCTGAAGGTGATGGGGGCCGCCGGCTGAATTAATGGGCGCTGCAGGTGTTACAGCGGAGGTATGGTTTGAGCAGTGCTTCAGTGTATGAGTCCGTACATGTGTGGCTGGGGGTGCACATGCGTGTGCCCGGGGGGGGGGGGGGAAATTGCAGGACCCTGCGCCCCTTCCCC
>JAODLC010000001.1:50160417-50173089 GCA_026781145.1 Hippopotamyrus pictus
AAGCACTTTCACCTAGGTGGCCATGGACCAAGTGACTACCAACTATGTGCAGATCGCAGGAGCATCTTCCCCATGAAATATTTCATAAACATGAGGTGCCGAGAAAAAAAAAAACGACCCCTCCCCCCCACTCACGGGTTCCGTGTTCAACCCTACAACAATGAAGGCAGAGACTCTTGGATCAGATATCCCGCCTCCCCCCCCCGTGGCAGAAGAACGCTTGCCAGGCGGCGGCTTCAAGAATAACCGCAAGTGTGCCTGGTCCTGGCATCACATGACGCTGGCAGGAGGTCCAAATGCTCCCTCGGCACCCTCTGTTCAGAGCGGAGCGTAAAAACCAGCCTTTGACTGCAACCAACGCATTGGCGTGGGGTTACCTCACAGGTGTGGGACGACTTCCATTCGCTGCATAGGCGACGGTTTTTCTGCACTATTTCTGCTGCATTTATTGGTTTGCCGTGGGTGGTGATGTGGTCCCAGCTGGCCTCTGCCACATCAAGCTGAAATAAACCCCCCCCCCTCTGGAAAAAACGCGAGGAGCACTTCACTGAAGCTGCTGCCATGTTTCTGGGAATTTCACATGAAGTGTAACTTTAGTGCAATTAATCAGCAAAACCCCAATCAAATGAAATCTGACAAGTTATGGTACTTTTAGTTTAGGAAAACAGAAGAAATTGGAAAAAAAATAAAGAAAAGAGAAACCAAACTAATTCTGTGGGAATGACATGATACCCATTTTTCAAGGGTTGTGGTCAGTACTTTGACAAATAGGCACATGCACACACACACACACACACACACACACACACACACACACACAGGCACACAAACGCAGCCATCCACTAACCACTGAGCCTGATATCACTGTTCTTTAGGATCAACCTGTTTTTTATACTAACTGTCAGAGCCTCCACTTCAGTGAGAAACTGCAAGAAAAGATGCACCCCTCCCTCCTCCTCGTTACACACACACATTGACCTGCACTGCTGTGAAACCCTCCCCATTAATTCACAGCTTCTGTGTGAGAACTGATGGGTACAGTTGGTTCTGGGAGAAACACTTGCAACTTTGGAGGCTCCTGTTGGTCTCTGACTTATCAGGACTTGTTTCTGGTCCAGACTAATTCCACAGATGCTTCTTTTCTCCTTTTCTTTGATCTCTTCAATTCTTCCATTCCATCATTTCATTTCACCGTTTTTCTTCTTAAAGAGACACACACATAGGTACAGTGTGATTCATTCAGCCACTGAGCTTAACTATCTCAAACCTGGTACTCTTATCTTCTATTAAAGCTACTACCATTTCACCATGGAGCGATACGTGAGACTTTGTTGCGGAGAAAGCTCTTCTCTTTCACCTTAACTAAGCTAGATCAATGCCCAGGGGAGATATGGAGAGTGACGACTTCATTCATCAGCTAAATGGAGCAGCTCTGACTCTTTATTAAGACATGCAAGACACGAGTGCATTTATTTAGTAGACGATTTCATCAAACACGACATGCCACTTAGGTTTCATGCTTCTCCGCACAAGCGCAACAGTCGTGTATCCACCCTACGGAGACGTTCATACGTCTCCGGTCAAGCCGTGGACTTTGCACATGCACACAATGTGTTGTATTTATATTTTTCTTAATGATAAAAATACTAATAATTATTCTGATATCCCCTGCACATGTACCACAGCAGTGAGGTTTGTGTCCATTTCTCTATGTTTTGCTCCTCAATTTGTCAGATTTTAAGAACATAAGAACATAAGAACTATACAAACGAGAGGAGGCCATTCGGCCCATCAAGCTCGCTTGGGGAACTCTGGAACTCCTGTGAGATCGGTCATAAGAACGTGACCATCTCAGAACACAAATTATGTTTTCATTCTTATAACCTTAACAGAGCTGTGTATCTTTGAGTACCAAATCCACCTGGTGCCTGGAAACATTTAGAATCTAGGAAGAGAAGCTCTCTCTGCACAGGCTTCAGAACCTGAAGAAGATTTTCATTCAATGTTGAATGAACACTGCAGTTTTCAATTCGAGACTGCACACACATACACACGCATTTACATGTATGTAACTGTTTTATTTCCTTGTAAATAGTCTATAGGTTTGGCAAACTACCCCAACACTCGTCAAAAGCTTCCACGATGGTATTTAAACTGGATGCTAGCAAGCTGATTGTGCACAGTGTATCCAGAGCTGAGTGTACACACTATTTAGGAGTGCAGCTGGCGTTTGCCTGCAGAGGTGCACAATGACGTCAAACACGTCATAAAGGTTTGAGCAGACATGTCCGCTAGTACGCGTGCGGAGAAGTATGAACCAGCCTTCAGAAAGCAGGGTCAGACAGTCCCTGGAGCAATTGGGGGTTAAGGGCCTTGCTCAGGGGCCCAAAAGTGAAATTACTCTGTTATTGATGGGATTTGAACTGGTGACCTGGTCCTAAACCGCTGAGCCACACCAAACCCGATACGTCACCTAGTCAAATTGAAGCACAAGGTAACAAACAGACTGGGCAGGTTCTGCCGCAGCTTCCTGAGCTTCCTCATGACTGCCGGATATCTGGCTGTGTAAATAGACAATGGATGACAAATTCTTTCTGGAAAAGTTAGTTCTGGGAAACCAGCCTCTTTCTGGGAGTAAGAGTAAATAAAAAGCATCGCTCTTGTCAAAGTGTAAAATATCACATATGAAGTGTGAGTTTCCATGAACAGGGTATGTGTCACTTTTAAGCCCCCGTCGTAATCTTCCGAAAAATTTCTGAAAACGGACTGCTCATCACTGTCATCATGACATCTACTCCATACCATAATATACCCACAAATTTAAAACTGTTTGAAGAAGCCGGCCAAGAAAGAAGTTGTCAAAATAGCTGTTACACACATAAAAGGATTCCTCAGGCTTGGTCTGTCCTCACTGGCAAATATCGCACAATGAGATCAATTTTCAGTTACAGAAAAAGAATTACTATTATTTCAGGTTATGAAGCCCTACAAATCTCAGTGTGCGACAACAGGTAACACTGGGGAACCAGCGGAAGGCCTTCATGCACCTTCTCCTCAAAGCAAAGTGCTTGAGGAGTGTGTCAACATATTTCCAGGAGGGAAGCTGGTTCAAGATCCCAGGCTCAGGCCCAAATCCGCAATGTGCCTCCTGAATCATCATCATCATTTGCACAAGTACAAATGCATAGCTTGGAGGTCACAGCATAGGGTCAGCAAGCATAAATTTCATAGGGGGTCTGAGGTACTTCTCTGTAGATTTTTTTAGGGGGTCAGGGTTCACCCTATTATTTTGCTACATGGCTATTTACCTGGCCTACACCATGCATGCAGGTGAGGTTGACTTCCATGCTAGGGATGTAATTTCCCAGGATCCCAATGCCACTGCCCATCACCAAGGTCCAATCCACCTGGGTCCTTCCCATTCATGAAGGCCACCCAGACCTCCAGCCTCCACCTTACTCCCTCAGCTAGTGCGCCCAAGATAGAAAAAAAGAATATGGTGCAGAAAATGAGAAAATGATGCTGGCAGACCAAATCCGACCCCACTGGTCTCTCATGACCCGTAAGACTGATAATCCCCCACACACTGCCCCTGTAGGCCCAATCGCACCTCATCCTGCCTCCCTCACTCTGTCCTCTGGTAGGGGGTCTACAGTAGGAATCCAATACTTATATATAATGCTCTATCAGAGGTTACATGCAAGAGCTCTGAGTCACTGCAGATAAATTCAAACCCACTGAGAACTGAGCTCCACAGAATATGTAATCTGATGATTAAAACTGCCCTCTCACTCATATATTTCGGGTTCTTGCCTTGTCTAGCCAGCAAACCAGGAGAAAGAATTACAATAAAAGTCAAGTCTGACTGAATGAACTTCACCAGCATATTACCAGCAAGAGCTGAAAATGGTGGTGCGATGGTTAGTAGTAGCACCTCACATATCTAGGGCCAGAGTTCATGTCTCCGCCAGGGTTCCGTGCGTGTGCAGTTTGCATGTTCTCCCCGTGTCGTCATGGGGTTTCCTCCAGGTACTCTGATTCCCCCCCACACTCCAAAATTATGTTGAGGCTAATTGGAGGTTACCAAATTGCCAGTGGGTGTTGGTGTGTGCCCCGTGGTGGGTCGGTGCCCCATCCTGGTTTGTTCCCTGCCTTGCACCTGTAGCTTCTGGCATCGGCTCTGGGTGCCTTGCTACCCTGAACGGGACAAGCGGCATTGGAAAATGGATGGATGGACAGCATTTTCTTTTTCTAGTATTTAGCCTTCATTTTTTCCTACTACCCCCACTTTATCCTTTATTTAATTTAACCTTTATTTTTCTATACTCTTTTCACACAGATGCAGAGTTAAGCAAGGCTTTCATTTCACTCCAAGTTGTACCAGTTGTACTGAGGACATGGCAGGTAAAACCTTGAGTCTTCAATCTACAAGGTAAGAGGCAATCACTGCCTGGCTCAGAGGTTTGACCCACAACCGAAGACGGATCCAGCGACCCACCACGATTGCGGGGCAGATTACAGCAGAGTACTGCACCGGAGTCCGAGTGGCGGCGGGGGGGGGGGGTCAGCGGTGCTCTTGGCCAGCCTCCGGTCAAACCCACAAACCCCACAAACCGATAAACAGACTGACACGAGCTCATAGGAAGCTCAAACTGGGGAGGGTCAGGGACAGGCAGCTACGCGGCTCCACTGAGTTAATAAGATGGCGTGCGACAGAAGCAAAAAAACAAAAAAAAAAAAATAGACAACGGGGGGTCCATACACCCCCCACCCACACCTTCCCTCCCCGACACTCCTGTCTTCCTCCTTCTCTCCAAAAGGAAGAAGAGGAGAGCAGAGGGGGCCAGGATCGACAGTGCGTGGCAAACAGGATAATTGACCCCCTGTGGGTCTGAGGGAAGCATCGTAAGGCGGGGGTGGGGGGGTGGCTGGCATTGCGTACCCTGTGGGATTAGGCAATGTCTACACGTCTCTCCTGCTGGCTTTGTGTGTTTCTGGGGAGAGAGTAACGGAGAGCATTTTAATTTCACTCCGTGACCTGTAGGCCGGTTCCTCGTGAATCCACCATCCGCCCTCCATAATGTGCCTTTAACCACAAATGTACAGCTCCCTCAAATATACAGTGCCCCGTTTCAAAAATAGACACACACACACATATAAAGGGGTGTATTTCCGAAATATTATGGATCGATGCTGTGCATATTGTCATTGTGCCCAAACCCACAATAAGGAATCCAGCGAAATACACCCTGGCTTAAATACCTTGGCCACACCTCATTGTCTCAACACAGACAGACATATGTTCACCTATGTGCCGCTCCAGTCTTGCCGCAGGTAACCAGTGCCCACCCCCAAACAACTGACGCTCTCCATCTTCAAGACAGACAAACGGCATCTGACCTTAAACATGACCTGCGCGTGGGCTCATTCGCTTGCATCTGATGCCATCGATATAAAAAACAGGAACCTGAGTCAGTCTGGAGAATTTGAGGTAAGAATGACAGTGCAATTCAGTTAGCCCAACCAAGATGAGTCGATATTTTCCATTTCTTCGGGACTGTCAGGTTAGATTCATTACGCACACGCTCACACAAAAGAAAATTCACATCTGCCCCAAGTCATGTAAAGCGAAATGTCATATTTACAGTGTAGCCTGCTGATCCTCCCTCAGAATCTCACTCCCTGAGAATTTTACTCAGAGCTGCGGGGCTCGGGGGGGGGGGTCCTGTCTGTCTTTATCAATCTGTAGCACTAATGCCATCGCAGGAAAACAGCAGCCAGATCTTAAAGCACAGAGTGTCATTAGTAGCGCTACGGCAATTAGACGCAGGAGCAACATCGCAACAGGTAGAGTAATTAGACAATGAGGCCTCTCGCAGTAATTAGACGGCACGATTAATTTGTAACAGGCCCTGAAAGCTCATTAGGGCCCGTCTGCTTCCTCAGAGTATCCTGACGCGTCAGGCGTCGCGGAAATGCGACGGCCTCTGAGCTCATTTCTCGGGTAATTTTAAGGCTTCTCTTCAGTTTTAATATACACATCACAAACTGACAAGTCAGCACTAATTGCAGCAATACCAGACGTCCAATCCTCTGTGTTAACAGCCGCATGGATCCCAGAGTGGACGGAAAATCCCACTGCCGTGTGCTGGGGCGGGTTTGTTGTTTCTTGGGCGCCACCCCAAAAGTCACTTGACCCCACCCCCCCCGCCCTCCCCAGACACTTTAAAACTAAAATACCTCGCAAACAGAGTCAGAAGATCATAGCTGGTTAGCAGATCATGCTGCTTCAGCTTCTCCTAAATAAGGAATGCATGTATTGAATATCTGTCACATCTCTGGAACCAGGGTTCAAGTCTCCGCCAGGGTTCCGTGTGTGGAGTTTGCACGTTCTCTCCGTGTCATCATGGGGTTTCCCCCCACAGTCCGAAAACATGCTGAGGTTAACTGGAGCTGCCGAATTGCCCGTATGTGTACTTGTGTGAATGAATGGTGTTTGTGTGATGGAGCCCTGCGATGAGTTGGGGTCTCACCCTGGGTTATTCCCTGCCTTGTAGATTTATTTAACATTTACTGTAGCGACTGTCTCAGATTGCGTGTTGGTACACAAGGTAGACTAATGAAAAGCAGCAGGCCTTCAGGCTGTATCGCTGCCCCATGTTGGGCTGCCATTCAGCTACCTCGCAACCTGGCACTGGGCTGCGTTGCCAGCTGATATCAGGGTATATTACAGGCCAGTAGGTAACAGCAGGTAGGCGGAAACAGCAGCATTGTTAAAATGCACTATAATATCAGCAGAGCCGAGCTCATGAGGTCAGCGAGCCTCCCGGGCTCTCCTAATCAGAAGGCATGCAGATAAGGTCCCAGGGGCTGTGGGGTGAGGCTTATTTCCCAGCCTCCCTTGGTGCTGACAGAGGCCCGTTATTGCGGTGACTCAGTGGCCCAATGCTCTCTGCAGCAGAAACGGCGATTCGTCAGCTGGGATTCATCGTATAGGCGTCTGTCACCGGCCTGGTCAGCAGACATTCGGCAACGCCAACACATAGAAAGGCATCTCTGAAGAGCTTCAGGATGCTTAAGGGGGTCTTTAGAGAGCTCCAGAATTATGACACTGTACCAGGGGCACCCATGACGTCATATTGTTCAGCAAAACAAATGTGGAATATATCTGCATCAAAACATACACATGCAATTATTCACATACCTAGGAAACCACCAGTCGCTGACTTGAAATTTCTACAAGCCCCCTGAGGGATCTCTTACTTAGATGTGAGACACTCAAAGATGATTTGCATTTAGAAGACGATATACCATATATATTTTTATTCTAGCTGAATTTCTTTAAAGCTTCATGTATGGTCATGCGTTGCTTAATGATGGGAATACATTCGGAGAAATGTCTTGTTAGGTCACTTCGTCGCAATGCAAACATCATAGAGAGTTTTACTTACACAAACCTAAATGGAAAAGCCTTTTATGCACATAGGCTACAGTAAACGTTTTTATTAGTAGGAACTGTACACTCAAAAACAATGATTAAAAAGAACAGTATAGTAAACTTAGTTACATAATTAAATACACAGTTTATTTATGACTCCCTAAGCAAGTTTAACTAACCCTTGCAGCATCACAAGAATTGAGCTGAATTATACACTCTTAGGAGCTTACATACTCATACAAATACACAGAAATGTGATTTAGGTTTTGAGACTCTTGTTTCAACAACAGCATCCGTAAAAACATCCGTAAAACGAAAACCATCCTTATAAAAGGCCGTTTAAAAGTAGCATTTCATTTTGCTTCAGTTCTGTTCACTGGTGCCAAAACCATTAACCCCTTTACAGATTCCTGACAGACTGGAGAGCGTTTTCAAGATCAAACATCCAGTCTGAGTCTGACATAACGGGTCTGGGGTCTCACTTAGGCTCGGATATTGAACAGGCACCAAGATAAGCATGAGGCTGACATAATCAGTAGGTGTGCGTGTGTGTGTGGGCGGGGGGGGACTCACACTCCCCGTATGGTCAACGTCCACCCGTGCAAAGGTACGCCTGCTGTCTGCCACTGTCCCTGAAGTCACATAAACGGTATTCCAGCCCACAATCCCCCTCCCCCCTCCCCGGACCCACCCCCTGGACAAAGCTGCTGAGCCACTGATTAACTGCGACCTCCGTCTGACAGACAAACAAATGTGCACTCACACAGGCACCCACATCACGACCACACAAACGAACGTGCAAAAACAAACAGTCAAACACATGCGGGCAGCAGAGCGTGTGGTTAAGAGGTTTATGATACTGTGCCTGCAATCAACAGGCTGCTGGCTTAAATCCCAGGGTTGGTAGAGAGATTTCACTGTTGGGTCCTTGTTTTCTCATGTATGTCGCTTCAAATTGCATTTCACATATTTAGCAAACACTTTTGTCCAAAACGACATACAAGTGATTCAAACGGCACATCACAAGCATGCGTGCTGTGAAGGAGTCAATGTAAGTCGGTATATGTGCAGGTACTAGTGTAAGCAGTGTTGGAACAGGAGCTACACAACTTCTAAAAAAGCGACCACCAAATGTGAATTTTCAATGACCAGAAGCGTAACCCAAGAACCTTCAAGTGCAATATTTGAGTTAGAGGTAACAAGTGCTTGGAGTAGAAGCAGAGCTGCAAACTGAGACAGAAAAGGCCTGATCTTCTGGATGTTATACTGTACAGGGTAAACTGCAAGACAGGGAGACCAATGTTATGTGCTCAGTCAAGGACAGCTGGCCGTCCATCATTACCGCTAGGCTGCTGGTGGACCTCGATGGGGACAGTGTGGGTGACCCAAGCCGAACAGTGATGTCATGATGGATGGTTGGGCTGGCAGGGAATAGAAGGTGCATCGTGGATAAAAGCATCTGCCATTATGAAGTTCTATTATTAAGGCTCTGTGCTTTCAGGCTGTTTTAAGAAGCATCCCTCCCTCTTTCCAGCTCTATTACAGTCTGTCTCTCTCTCTCCTTTTCCCACTCCCTCGCTCCCCTATGTTTATAGATCCCTTTCTTGAAAAGCCCCTTGACCTGCATTCTCTCACAATGCAACACGGAGCACCTGCTAATTCCACTCCAGTTACAGGCTGCTCAAGTGCAAGCGTGGCTGGCGGGGGGTGGGGGGGGGATGCTGTAATTACCGCGCCCGCAGCGTGGCGATCGTGTGTCACCAGCACCCCCCCCACCTGTAGCCAGCGTACCCGTGTCAGAGCCCAGCACTGTAATTAGTGTCCCTAATTCACTGATGCCGTTCCTTTCCCCCTCGTTAGTGCGGCTGCTACACGGGAATGAGCAGGTGTGGCGCATTGGAGGGATCGCTCCCCCCAGACTGCGCCACAGTCCTGTCACGCCCCAGCGCAACGTGCTGCCACCACACTGTCCCACCCCACGCTTTGTGTCCCCCACCCCCCCACACACACACAGGTGGTAGACTGGGGTGGCAGCATGTGCCATTTGGATCCTCAGGTGTGACGCTTTGCGGACTCCCCAGCCTGATTCCACATGGGCCGAGAGTCTGCAGACTGGAACCCCAGTTTCCACAGAGAACGACCACTTCTCACTGAGCAGACCGCAAGCTGTCACTTTCAGACCCTGAGTGTCGTTCAGCGGTACACCGAAGCCGGGAAACAGATCTCCCATTTCTACTTTAAGCAGCCCATGCTGAAGGAATGCTGAAGGTGGTTAACAAAAATGAGGCTTCTTCTTTATTTTAGGTCTGAAAAGTAGCCATGACTCAACCATGGAAAGGAGGTAGTGAGAACATCTTTTCCAAGACAGTTCCCTACTCTCATTAATCGTCCATCCATCCATCCAAGTTCAATTGGTACTAATATGAGACCATGGTGCTCTGCAGCCTGTCCCAGCTGGAGATAGGACTTCGTTCCTAATAACAGTACTCAAACAAGCACGACGACGGCCATATTCTTGTTAAGTTTTCACACTGTTCCTCCTTGAGAGAACACTGGAAGCCCATACAGGGAAATCACACCTGTCGTTTTAATCATACAAAAAATATCATCTGACCCGCAGCACCATAAACTAATACCCCAGATAAGTTCAGAAAAAAAACAAATTCAGAAGTATCCTGTTCCACACCACAAGAACGGCCTAAAATGGCAACTTGACACAATCCTTTATGGCACAATGAAGGCATGGAGACCAAATCTGTGTATAACATGAGCAGACCCACTCTCACGAACACTGACATTAAAGCTTTACCTCTCCCCAGCTCCCAATAAAAGTTACATTAAAGGCAGACTTAGGGATGGAAAATTCTGCTTGGAGCATGAGGTACTGTCTGTCTGTCCGGCTGTCCTTTTGTCTGTCTTTTTTTTGTGAGTCATTGTCTGAATTCTCACACTCTGTGGGAGGATCTTCCCCAAAGCCCACACCAGAGAAACATTCTCCTGTCATCGTCAGAACGTTGCAAGAGTGATAAGAGATGAGGGACCTTAAAAGGAAACGCCTACAGGAGACAGGGACTCCAACAGAACATTCAAGAAACATAGCTGGTGTGTCACTGGAGTGTCTTTTGTGTATCATTCACCGGGTAATAACAATTAAGCTACCGTTCAGGCTGGACTGTTTCACATGTGCCAGGAACAGCGAGTCCATTCAGATGAGCTGCTCAGAAGACTCTCCAAAACATCTCAACTGTTTTAACAGGAACCCCACATTCCCAGTTTTCATAAATTATCCTTACTTAGTTGCCTAAATCATAAATTTAATTGCTTCTGCTTTCTGAATGTGCATAATACTCATGTGATCAGTCACGTGACAGGAATATGTCAACAAATCATAGACTGGATCTGATGCAACTATAGCGCGAGCTTGAGACACAAATAAACCATTAGTGAATAACGTCCACTGCAAAACTGGGGAATCGTCAGCCAGGAAATTCATCTTGCGTCATCCCAATGTCCTTTTTTCTAAAATAATCTAATGTTTAGCAGAAGAGCTACAGACTGATGTGTCATACAGGAAGTCCCAGGCGTCACGTAACCTTGCCAGATCCCAACAGTAATGGTTATTGCAGCAGCGTGCATATCCATGTGAAAATAGGTGTCATTAATGTGACCTGGGAATTCTGTGCCACCTGCTGGTAACATGTGGAAGTGACAGAACCAGACAGACGAACACCTGTGCTCCTTCAATGTGTGTACATTTTTTCACACATCCAGATCGAAAACAGGCACTGTAATAGCAGGCTGCACACATGTGCATTTTTTAATTAGTTTGCACCTGTGAAAAGTAGCCATAGGTCACACTGATTTTGTGTGTCGTGTTCAAGTAGGAAATAAACTGTGTAAAGTCTTGAGTCTTTAGGTTCAATGACTGATGTAAAGAAAATGGACCCTATTTTTATCAAAAGCGAGGATTTAAAATTGGTTTATTTTGGGTTATGATTATTTACTGTATACTTATGCATAAAAACACTCGGTTGCCTTCAGTACCTAATCCATGGCACTGTACCACTTTTCTCAGCGTGTTTGCGTGACTGTTTCCCGTTAAGATAGAGGAAACGCAGGAAGTGCCATATTCTGACATTCATCCCAGGAGACCCATAAAAATGGCACATCTTCTGCTTTCACACCCGCAGGAGCTGGAGGACTTGCACATTTGCAGAACATCTAGTGAGGACATTTACACATGCACAATCTAATTGCACGCACATACAAACATAAAACGGCCTCACCCACACCGGATGCCCGCTACATCTAACCCGAGCACCAATATAAATACTTATTTACATTTTTACATGTGAAAGGCGGTCCTGCTTTGGCTATAACTTCTGTTCAATTGTAAACGTGTCCGAAGGGAGTGTGTACACAGAAAAGCGGTTTCTCTAACACAAACCCCGTTAGCAGCCTCCTGCAGTCCACCCTTTGCGCGGTTTGGAAAACAGAAACGATTGTTCCACATGATGGGTCGCTCACCTGGTTCTGCTCTCACTCCCGTCATTACTGGGGCAGGTCCCCCTGTGCGTGAGGTGCAGCACCACATTCCACGTTATCCAAGTTGCCAACTCTCACGCATCTGGTGTGACACTCACACTCAGGCAAGAAATATATATTATTGCATTATAAACTTAAAATTAGTTACATTAAAAGCGTTGGGATACTTTGCAAACCATACGGACTATCGGCAATGTAATAAAACTTTTACATGTATGTAAACGCGTGCGCACAGACTTGTCTTGAATTGAAAATCTCACGCCAACCCTGTTGCCCCATTGTGTGCAGATTTTCCCGATGCTGTTATTAAATTTTTTTTTATGACTAGCCTTAAACTTCTGGTACTTTACTGGCATATTTCTGAGAGTGATTCCCCACCTTTCTTAACGTAAAGCACCCCCAGTTTCACGTGCTGCGTCCTTCCCCTGGCTGCCCGAAGCCCCCCATCCGCTCCGTTGGTAGCACTCAGTAGCACCCGTCCGGAATAACGTTACAAGCAGTCGCTTAAAGGGGACACTTTTCTTTGAGAGTGTAATTAAAGAATAACTTCTCAAAGAGATATGACTGATAACCAAGGGCTGAAATATGTATCTGAGGGATATTTAATAAATTATGCATCTCTTATTTACTAATGGCCTATTGACTGGTGGGCTGCAGTGGAGATCCGATGTCAAGCTGAAAGGGGTGTA
>JAODLC010000001.1:50173189-50186663 GCA_026781145.1 Hippopotamyrus pictus
AGGGGTGTAAGGGGGAGGGGGAGGGGGGGTCCACATTTATATTTGACGTAGAGATTTAAATGTCCGCCTCTATTGCCAAATGTTGAAAATTACTGACGCACGCAAAGCACCGACATCTTGTGCTGAAAGTATTAGTGCCTTTATCCATTTCTGTAAAAAACAGCCTTAAAATCCATATATACAGAAAACACAGTTAATGCGGAGTTGCAAACAACTTTCCCTTGATTTTTATGGTTTGTTATGAGGATGAACGAGTTAATTAGTGGGTACAGATTGTTAAATTGAAATGGTGGGGGGGATTACTTAACCGATATCCCAAGCTGTTAAATTGTTTAATTAAGTGGAATCTCTCCACTGTGTCCATAAAAGACAGCTTCATGGGAGAAATGACAGAAAAAAAGGTACATCCGAACATTTAAAGAAGCATGTAATATTGGTTTCCTGGCATTTCACCGTAAACCCGCCCCCCCAAAAAAGGCTGATCTTTCCTAGCATTCGCAGGGTGAGCTCACAGTACTCAATGTTTCTGCAACAGTGAGGAAATGTAACATTGAGGGGGAGAAGCGCAGGGTGGGACAATTCAGCCAGATAAAGGATTCAAAATTGATGCAAGCTCAGTGACTCGGCTCGAAGTAAGGGGAACCTTCACCAAGCGCTTTGGTATGTAGTACTCCCCAAGTAAGGGGAACCAGCACCAAGCGCTTTGGTATGTAGTACTCCCCAAGTAAGGGGAACCTTCACCAAGCACTTTGGTGTGTAGTACTCCCCAAGTAAGGGGAACCTTCACCAAGCGCTTTGGTGTGTAGTACTCCCCAAGTAAGGGGAACCTTCACCAAGCGCTTTGGTGTGTAGTACTCCCCAAGTAAGGGGAACCTTCACCAAGCGTTTTGGTGTGTAGTACTCCCCCAAGTAAGGGGAACCTTCACCAAGCGCTTTGGTGTGTAGTACTCCCCAAGTAAGGGGAACCTCCACCAAGCGCTTTGGTGTGTAGTACTCCCCAAGTAAGGGGAACCTCCACCAAGCGCTTTGGTGTGTAGTACTCCCAGGCTCCCAGGGCACAGTTCCGAAATGAATCCAACTGTTCCTTCTCACATCCTAAGAAGGTTATCAGTTAATTCAAGGTTAGTTAAGTTTTATTACCAGGAATTTATTAAAGGTACAGGGCTAGTGATGAATTATTAAGGTAACAAATGAGATCATCTAAACCAAGTTCTTTTCCATTGCACTCCCTCCCGTAAGCTTCTTCAATTAAAAATTTTATGCAATACAACATTAGCATTTCCCACATCCTACAACAATCACACTCGATTTGATGTTTACCAGCTTCAAGGTCTCCTGTGTTCAGCAGAGTATGCATAAATGGGGTAACACCATATGGTAGCCATTAGCCACCATGTCAGAGGGCTTCCTGACACCAACCAAACAGGAACTTGTCAACGTTGACTACTGTGTTGAGCACCCACTGGTGGCTCAGCACCCCCCTCTACAGGTCACCGATGGCAACAGCATCTAAAAAAATGTGCCATTGTCGCAAAAGAAGCCCAGGTTGAAATTAAATTTCATTAATTGTACCCTGTACTCACTTCGCTACTAGATGACACATTAATTCTCATTATGTTAATGAGCGGGCATATCAGGAACAAAACAAAGCCAAAGTGGTTGACCACAGAGGTGCATTTCCGAGACAACTATAGGTTTTTTTTTTTCCAGCCGACAAACATCATGACCTGTGGGGAGGCAGTGGCTAGATTATTGGTGAGCTGGGGACAAGGAGACACTGACTCCAGCGGGCTGCCTTATCGAGGGCTCGGCTGGTCAGCGGGCGGCACCACTGCTCCAAAATCAATTGTACCCTTGTTGTCTGGGTGCTGCCGTCACCGAGGTCAGGATAACGTTTCACTGAGCAGGAAAGTGGGACGTCTTGAGGTCCCGGCGACAAACCACGTCTCCAGCACACCCGAGTGGACGTTAAATACTACACAGTTTTGGGAGGGTGCGCGCTCCCTCAATAATGCAGAGGATTCTGGGAGCTTGCGTGTCGGCCTGCATCAGTACAGGCTTCCCTTACTGTACGTTCCTAAATGGATGCATAAATGTCCCCCCGAGGCAGTATTTGGACTGTCTGTGTGGTCAAGAGCATGTGACGGTGAAGAAGCACTTTCTCCTGCCTCAAAGTCACCCCCACCCCCGTCAACCCTACCCCACTTTCAATCCTTCCCATATCAAACAGGACGGCTAGATTTGGTTTTATTAATATGTAATGCAGCCGAAAAATCAATCTGTAATCTCTCATCCAGGCCGTGCCAAGCGAGAACCCTTTGCATATTCACTGCTACTGACATCATTATAAAGCCATTACTCCCTGTCAGGGCTCCAGCGTTGTTTACACTCTTTAATTAGTTTCCGCGAACATATTGAGTAAAGCGTCGAGGAGGACTAATATGCTGATTCTGTATGATTATCAGAGAGGCTAAACGAGCAGGAAAAGTTTTCCGCCATCACCAAAAAGTGTCACCTGTGGTCCAGTTGCATGCTGGGAAAACAGTGGCTTTCGGTAAAGCTGGCTGTATTTGTTCTCTGCGTCACTGTGTATGACACTAGCCCTGAATTCACGAACACATAAGGGACAACACAAAACTGATCTTCCAGTTTCATAACCAGAGCAGGATTGTACAAGAGAACACAAACGGGGAGTTCTTTGACAGCATAAGCGTTTGGAAAGCCTGTCTCATCCTAAAATGTGAACTATGTGGACAATAACTATGCTTAAACACAAAAGAACACAGCTTATCTCTTCCCAGTTTTCCCAAAACTCCTCAAAAACAGCCCTACGCTTTCCATCCAGCTGACTTTAAATCATCACAAGCTATTTCAGCTAATAAGGACCAGCTGGACTTTGTTTAGCAGGTTACCTGTATTCCCAGGGCTACTGATTGGCAATTGATGGCCAATGTCAACCCCCCACCCATCAAGTTGCTTTGCCTTCTGCCAGCTTGCACCATATATACTGACATAAATGAGCAAAAAAAATAACTTTATGAGAGGCCTTTACCAGAGCTAGGCCACAACATGGGCTAGCGGTTAGCATCTTGGCCTCGGAAGGGCGGAAGTAAATATTCATCTACCACAAGAAAAGCAACAGTAACAGGGCTCATTATGATAATGTTACTCAAATGGATTTTCTACACCGTATAAAAGCCTTTGAACCTGCCTGACCACAGCTACGAGCCCCCTCCCCTGCTCAGGCGTCCACCCACATTGTTTCATCTGTCTCATTTGCCCCTGCAGCCACAATGCATCTTGGGAACCATTAAGGAAACATGAGAATACCGCAGCCATGGGAGAAACACACAAACACTATCATAGGGCAATTGCAAGCAATCTGGACAGGCAATTACAGGGGGCACGTGTGAAGGAAGAGTTGATGGATGAGGCGTGTCATCGATTTGCGCTATAGGGCGAGAGATCATATGGAGCCACCTTCATGCAGTTTGGCTAATATTTTGTTTGGGATACAGAAATCCAGCGAATTTAATTGTGTGGGAATCATAAGGAAGGAGAGAGCAGCATAAAATTCCATGTGTCCCACCATAACAGGAATGTCATGTTGCAGATCGTTCCCACATTTTCATTTAGCTGTTTTTGGGATGTTATTTTCGCCCTGGAGCAGCTCGTGATTTTACAGCACCAGATCTCTTAATAAAATGATTTAGGCCAAATGTCCCACTCAAGAGTACAGCAGTTAGGCCCCAGCCAGAATCAGAGCCAATCACCTTCGAGGTAAAGGCCCATAGCCTTAAATGTGCTGCTTCCTGCTGTTTGGGGTCCCGGTTCACTTTTTGAAGCCAGCTGGAAATTAATTTAATTAACTGTTTATCCAAACATAATTCAGAAAGCAGTGTCAGACAGTGCCTAGAGCAATCAAGGTTAAGGGCCTTGGGACCAACGTTGAGCCACATTCTGCTGGCAGCAATGCAGATTTCTGATGAAAAATAGTATAATGACTTCACACAAATCCGAAAGGTCTCTATATTTGTCTCAGGGGCTCCCCCACCTTCCTGTTATCTGAATCACCCATTAGAGGAAACTGCTGCCTTGGAACCGCTGTGTGTGTTTGTGTGTGTGTGTGTGTGTGTGTGTGTGTGCACCATGTGCTGGGTATGCCTAACCTATTTCCTGGGACAAATTCCAGCTCACTGTGATCCTGACCAGATAAGCACTTTCTGGAAAGAGAATGGATAAATGCACTTTACTGCAAAAAAAAATGTAACTTCAGGATGTTCTCAGTTCTCTTGTCCAAGCTGTCAGTCAAGGAAGCTTAGGAATAGAACATGTTGTCATTCTTTTGCACAAGTTATATACGGGCCTGGAACCTATGGGATGGAGTGTATATGATGAGGGGTCACCATGCCTCATGGGGGGAGGGGGGGGGTCTCACAGGAGAGTGTGGAGACCTCAGCCCACTGACCAGAGCCCACCATTGATCCCTGATTCAATAGGAGCATCGCAAGTCTGAAACAGCAGTGCCTGCAGATTCTCTGAGCGGGAGATGGATGTGAAAACAAGCGGGTGGAGTGACAGCCGGAGGGGTGATTTATCCACCAGACACCCACACGCCTCTCCTGCCCCCTGCCCATCCCCACTGCGGCTCAACCACAACCCCCTCCCTCCCTGCTAATACTGTCCAGCTCCTCTATATTGGATTTATGACTTAATGGGGGTGTCAGGGCAATAACAGATTAGGAATTAAGGAAGAGCGGGGAACTTGGGAGAAGGCTGTCGCACTTTCCAAGTGACGGCGTATGAGTGGGCATGCGTGAGTGTGCAAGAGCGTATCTGAGCATGGTCTAGGGGAGATAGTTCAGTCAAATGGGGAGTGTTCAATACATCTTGTATCCAAAGGTGAGATAAATTCACAAGCAAATTTTCTGTTAATTACTGACCGAGTTAATGTTTTATCTATTTGGCCATTGGTGAATCAAAACTTTGTGTTTATCATAATTCTATATTTTTTCATTCAAGCATCTTGTTGATTGATTGTCTGTAAAAATCAGTTCTCGGCCCAAGAAAAGGAATTCTTCCCATAGGTAAGTAAACATAGTTTAAAGCCAGTGATTATCTTGGGGATTCAAGGGTTGTGGTAGGACTTCGTAGTTGTGGGTTTTGACGTAGGGGTCAGTAGAGTAGAGGGCATATGTACCAAAGGGTGTGGTCAAGAGAGGAAGGCCTTGGGTCCCTATGTACCGCGCCGGATTGAGGTCAGGTACCGGGTGCTATTGATTACCAATTGGAGCAGCTCTGTCAGCCACAGCCCATCTTGTCACTGGGACAGAGGAGGCGGCTCCTCTTTCAAGCCTGATCAATAGGCTCGCAAAACGGAGCCCATGTTTCCCGCTCCTCGGACCTGCCAGCTGGCTCCACGGCGGGTCTCGCGTCGGCATGCTGTGTCAGGCGACCAAAGGGTCCGATGCTGAGCCTCGTTTGACGACTAGTCCACAGTAACAATGAGGTACTTTACAAATTCTCATGAGGACTGCAGATGAAGGTAGTGCGACGTGGCAGAGATCAATGGAGCGAGACTGTCGAGAAATGGTACCCAGGAGTAGCTGTTTCCATTCATGGATAATTTTGAGACCTTCGTGGTCCTGGTTTGTTGTCAAGTGGGAGTCACCAGAACTCATGGGACTCTGTGTAAACCCCACACCTTACCTCCATGTCTGATGGCCCAGCGCGTCCAGTGCCCACATGCATGAAGCAATCAGTCAATTTAAGTGGGCCGATTCATCTGAGAAGACATCGGAGGGACATTTGTTCGGCTATATTACAGTAACGGAAGCAGGGATACTGTAGATGTTTTGCTCACGACTCCCACTGTTCAGGTCAGGTCTCCTTCACTTCCTCCAAATTTATTTTGTTTGTTCTGTTTACTTGGGTCCGCCGTTATCAGACGAACGCTGGGTAACCAGAATACAGAACCAAAGATCTTTATTCAGCTTCAAATATCAGCCTTCAGATAAGAACGTACTGAAACGAAACACCGGCTGCAGACCTGTAGTCTTCGGAACTGCTGCTTGACTGCATGCCAATATCATCACTGTATAAGATGCCCCCCAAATGAGCAAGACGCCATGATAGATGTAAAGGTAATGGGCCATTCAACATGCCTGAGCCTTAGACTCGATGGAGCCTCAATGCTATGATGCATGACCCCATCCATAACAGCCGTAATGCTGTGACATGGATCACATCCACATCAGGCTTCTCCTATTTCTCTTTCAACTTTAAATATGCACATTTGAATGGATTTTAATGTCATTTTTCAAATGATAAAACATATTGGAAAATAATTTGAAATTTTTTTTAATTCAAGAAATCCATTACAGGTCGTCGTCAACTTATGACCATTATCGGCTCCAACTGACCTGTCCCAAGTTGATTTGGTCATAAGTCGACCATTTATTTTAAATGCAAAAATCATCATATGTAAAGTATATTGTATAATAAAATCATATGGTAAGTTGTAAGTTGCTTTGGTCGTAATTTGACGGCAACCTGTATTTTAATATTTAATTTTAAATATCAATATAAATATTAAAGTCTCACCTGGGGAGTTTTAAGGGATCCTACTCAAAAAATTGTATTTCTTTACCGAATTTTTACAATATTTTCAGTTAAAGATTTTGGGGGGCAGCATGGTGTTATGGTGGTTAGCCCTGTTGCCTCACACCTCAGTCCGTCCTGCAATGGGCTGGCCCCCTGTCCTGGGTTGTTCCCTGCCTTGTGCCTATAGCTTCCAGGATAGGCTCCGGACCCCCCAAGACCCAGAAGGATAAGCGGTTTGGAAAATGGATGGTGAGATTTTGGGTATAACCAATGGATACTGAGCTCTTCAAATAACAGTGACTGTCATTCAACAAGCAAAGACACTTAAATAGGATCTAGTCATTAAAATTAAGTTTTGTAATTATTCCACTTTGGCTTGTATTACTCTCGGAGTGAGTGGAGAGAGACCTCGTGAAGTTCCGCTGATCGTGTCTGATGCTGCTTTGTGCTTATTTTACATTCTGCAAGAATCATACAGGATCCCCAGGGTACTCAGGCCCACCCCATCCTTACTTGTCTTCTCATATTCATTTATATATTTGTATCATTTTTATATTCTCAGAACCTCCTCTCATATCATCTCCCAGTCAATCTGATATTCATTTCATTTATTCCAAATTTTTTTTTTTTTCATGAGCGAAATTAAAAATGCAAATCTAATCTCATAAGGCTGTAATATGATCACGGTGACGGACAATCAATGTTGTCTGCCATGGCGACGGGGGCTAGTGATCTATGTGCATGGAGCTCTGGGGGTGGGGTGGGGGGGTGACCAGTCTCACTTTATCACTGGACCATGGTGCTTCACCACACCTCTTTCCTGTCTCTCCATCCCTGTCTTTCTCCTTCTAGCTCACGTCGTTTCTTAATCTGTCTCGGTTCACCTTCACCTTCTCCTTCTCAGGCATTTCATGTTCCCATCTAACACCCCAAGAACTGCTTTTCTTCTCCGAAGTTTTCGCTTGGACCTTTATCCTCCCACCCTCACCTTCCTCAAGATTCGGAAATTGTTTATTTGCCTTTGGTACTTCAGTATATGGGAATTCTTACTTATGCCATGCAGTCAGTAACATGTGACATGTGACAGGATGAGACAGCACAAAACAACACAAAGGCACTCGCAAAACATCACAGTAGACATATAACTTCATATAGCTTCAGAGGTACTTACAGTATTTAAGGAATTAATATGAAACTAATGGAAGATAGGGCTGAAAAAAGTAAAAATAAATTAAATACATATAAAATAAATGAAAGAAATGGCTGAAATAGGAAATATGACAAAGTGCAATGTGTACAGTGTCACTCTCCAGTAAAGTGTGCTGAGTATTTTTGGAGGTTGAGGTATCATTACTCTATCCAGTAAAGTGTACTGAGTATTGTTGGAGGCTGGAGTCTCATCACTCTGTCTAATATAATGTATTGAGTATTTTTAGAGGTCGGACTTTCATCACTTTGCCAAGTAAAGTGTACCGATCATGTTTGGAGTTGCAGTGTCATCTCTGTGTTTGGGTTGCTGGATTTCAGAGGGTAGACACTGTTTCTAAACCAACTGGTGACCGTCCTGATGCTGTTATTTTTTCAGCCGGACCTCAGTTCGGGGAGCTGAGTGTGACCAGGGTGAGCCAGGTCACACAGGGTTGCACGATTATGTATGATTCCTCGTTAGCGTAGCTTCTTCTGATCCTCCATCCGTCACACATGGTCATTCTTTCATATTCGTCAATGACACTTCCAGTCGCTCCTGTCAAGTGCTCCTCTGTCCGGCCTGTAATTCTCTCTCCCATATTGCTTTTCAGACTGGGGATCACTGGTGAAGGTTTTGATCCAATCAATAGTGGAAACAGTAGCCCAGCAAGGAGAGGATAACCAGACGATTTTCAGGGAAGCTTTCCAGACACGTCCATCCATCACAGGCCTTGGCGAACGTGTCTATACTTCCATGTCATCATACATAGCATGTCATCAGACCAAACATACAACACCATGCAATCGTTGTATAACTCAACCATTCATCCATGCAGAAACCCAAGAAACATGGCTACCTCATACCACACACACCACAGCTGCAAAAAATACCCAACTCCAACTCTTCGTACCTCAACAATCTCCTTCATTTCAGCTCTGGCAAACCACTTTGAGGCGAGTAGAAACCACAGTGCTGACAAATCCACTAACGACCTGCACTGCATAGTTAGTTTCACCACAATACTCACCACACATAGACACCCATAAGCTATTTGATCTGTTTGTGGCTGATTCTTTCATCTTGAATTTCAGTTGATCTTACAACCTTAAATTCTCAGCAAGGCTTTACTGATTCTCTCAGCAACATGCACCTACAGCAGTCAAATAATTTGACCACATCCATCCATCTTCCTGCCACAGGGTGTAGAGTATATCCCAGGTAGTACAGGGTACAGGGGGGCATCTTTAGATACCAGTCAGTCACAGGGCAGACACATAACAGGCAATTTGTAGAAGCCATTTCATCCAACTTTACACTTTATTTAGCAGATGCTTCTATCCAAAGTGCACATTTTTGAGAAGGTAGGATCAGTCAGGCCCTGGAGCAATTGAGGGGTTAAGAGTCTTGCTTAGGGGCCTAATGGTAAAAACACTTGGCCAACCCTGGGATCTGAACTAGTGACCTTCTGTGCACAGGCACAACATCATAACCTGCTGAGGCATATACGTTTCTAAGTAGGAGAGGAGACCAGATTACCCAGCAGAAACCTACCCCACACAGACACCACATTCAAGCCAAACACACACACACACACCAAGCAGAGATGGGATTTGAACCTATTAACCTGCCAGCCCTGGGCAACATTGTTACTCAATGCGCTGGCCATAACAGCAACATATTTTATATATGACTTAAAAGGTATGTTCCCCAACCAACGACAAAAATGTAATTTCCTCCAGAAAGCAGGTCAAAAGAGGAAACAGGAACAGAGGGGAAACTTTGGCCGTTATTGGTTAAATTCCTCTTTTTCGGTTTCTTAACTTAAATTTGAGGTTTGTAATGTCAAACCCCACGAGTCACACAGCCACACATGTACGCACACGCCCACTCACACTGATTTGGGGGGTATGGTTTGCTGGCAAACCGCAGCAGTGGGGAGAGATTTATTAGGGCCTCGATGGCGTCCTGCGGCTGACGGTCAGGCGGCGAACGCTGGCCCGGTACATCTTCATTAACAAGAAACATTTCTATCGATTTCATTTTTCCAGCGCTTCATGTTACACATAAGAAATATGTACGGTCAGTCTAAACGAGTTAGCCCAACACGATTAGTATTGAGCCCATCTTTATGATATTATCTACAGCATCGGTTAGTCACTGGGTGTCAAAACTGTTTGAATGTACATGGATAACACCGTGCTGTAATGGAGGTGATTGAGACACAGGGGTCTTGGCAGGAGATGGGTTTGAGGTCTTTAGGACCCAACAATATTGCGCCAAGTCACCGAAAGCTAAGTGTTCACCTCGCATTTCTCCAAACCCATTCTGTCTTTGCTGTCTTCTTCCTCATCCCCTTCAACTTTCTTTTCTTGCCTCCTTAGCTTTTCATTTTCTTCACTCATAGCTCTATCCTATCCCTTTTTCCCTAGCTAGAGCAGGGGGGGAGGTGCTTGGAGCCACTGCACCACCCCAATTTGGACAAGCCGCTTTAAGATGATTGTGGCACACGTGCAGTAATTGATGCGCCTATTCTCGGCGCAGTACGACCGTTCATTCATCACCCAGTGTTTGCAAGAGACTCTGTCATCCTTCAGGAGCTTCAAATGGGAAAATTAATCACACTTTTATGATTGAAGTGAGAAGAGCGCTGCCCCATTATTCCACAGACGCAAAAAGGCACACACCCCTGCATTTTAACCGCATTTCCTGCTGTAGATTTTTTTTTTACACGGTACCAGCAGGACTAATTAGCAAAACATGCAACTTACTCCTGAGCCAAGTTATGGATCCTGTGCCATACTGATATGGAGCATCAATGCATTGGTGCCTGTGATCAGACTGCAGGACAGGCCGTCCCAGACTTAAACATATTGCGACAACCTGTTGGCTGCATTGTTTTTTTTTTTTGTTGTTTTTATTTTCATTTTTTAAAAAGTTGTAGTAACTAATACCTTTTAGTGGTAGTGCTTCAGACTTATTTTACTTTTAAATGGATCAAAATTAATATAAAGGGTTTTCTGTCTTGAAATGACAGCCAAGATATTCAGAGATTGAGACAGCACTGAAAAAAAGTCATGGCGGTGGCCAGACCTTCGAATCCATCAGATGTATTTTTGAAGGATAAAATATCCGACTGTAACACTGATAGATGGCTGCAGAAACCACTGTACATATCTATCTTTCCTGGCAGCACGTCAGATGAGCGCAGGCCTGTCCTGGCCGTCCCAAGCAATAAAGGCTCACATCTAGCTTCATTGGAGGAGAGCTAAAATCAAACCCGCCCTGACATGTTTTCCAAATCCAATCAGGGGTCAATAGCCAGGATGATTGATTGATTTCAAACGCAATTACTGCTCGCAGGTCCCGGGCGCTGGACCCTATTAAGGCTGCGCATTGGCAGGGGCGGCTGTGGCAATCGCAGGGAGTGGGATTTTGCGGCCGCAGGAGAGGGGGGCGTCGCAGTCTTCAACAATGACAGCCACAGAACTGACTTCCTCCCCGCTGCCTTTAATTGCCTGCTCTGCTGCGCCGATAAGAATGACCTGAAGTTCTAGAACATTCAGCGCCTGCAACTCACTGAATTGAGATTGGCCTGGATCCAGCCCAACAGATTCACGGCAGTCTGCGCATTGCAGATTATGCTCCAGCTGCAAGGTGTTCTTAACACAAAAGCAAAGTGTGGGCCAGTAAAAGGAGTCTCCTGGTTAGCTTGTGTTCTGCATCCAAGTGAACTTGTTCACAACTGAGTCATAAATGTATCATTAAATTGGTACTTAACTCATACTTGTGCAAAGAGGCTACAGGATAGATAGAAGGGGACAGAAAAAATTGACAATAGGAAGCATATAGATTTGAGACTTTGGAGAATGGAGTATTCTCAAGTTACCCAAGGCAGTAAAAATTCTTACATCAGAGCAGGAGAGCATATAGACAGACATGATCCTGGGTGAATAGAAAAACTCCCAAAATGAATCCAGTGGAGGGCTCCAGAGGAGCCAGACAAAGCATCTACATTGAGATGTTCTAGGCTGAAGATCTTCATTTTACAATAGAACTCGAGATTGAATCCACCTGACAAGCCAGACAAATTTATATTACCTTTAACAGTTAGAGCCAGGAGAGAGATCAGGTTGTTGGCGACTGTTACGTATAAGAGAAGGTGATGGGAGATGGATACACGGGGAACCTCGGCTGTAGGAGAAGGTGATGGCAGACAGACAGGGAGGCTCATAGGGAACCTCAGCTGTAGGAGAAGGCGATGGCAGACAGACAGGGAGGCTGACAGGGAACCTCAGCTGTAGGAGAAGGCGATGGCAGACAGACAGGGAGGCTGACAGGGAACCTCAGCGGTAGGAGAAGGTGATGGCAGACAGACTGACAGACTTACAGTGTTATAAGTAAAGGATAAACCATGATGAGTTGTGTGGTTATATTCAAATAATCAATGACAAATCGGTGTAATGTGGCAAATAGCAGACACTAACGAGTCACACACCCTGAAGTGGTTTATCCCGCTAATAACACGACTAAAGAACAAAAGGCAATTACAGAATACACTGGTGACGGTACATTTTTTAGAAGAAAATGATTTCAGGTAGCATTTAATAATGTTCCAATGTGCTCTTAAAAATATAGCCTCAATGAAGATGGAATGTCTGGTCAGGCTACTCACGGGAAGTTCGTTAAGTTGCCATAGAAACCATTAACAGACAGGCACTTGTGTTTTGAAAACCAAGGGAAATTATGCCAATAAGAATGACCGCTTATTTATCAATAAAAAGTCGCACAGGTTTTCATATTAAAATGTTTGTTAAAACATTTAATAATAATTTATTCATACAGAACTGTTATTAGGCTGCCGGAACTACCTGTGCAGCTGCACAAAAATAATCAACACCCACGTGACATCTCCGGACCAACAAGAAATATCGTTTATGAAAGCCATGGTATGAAGATCAGCCATTTATTTATAGATTTCAGCTTTTTAATTTATGGGTGCCCTCTGCACTTTATTCACCACTACTGGAAACCCCCTGGACTAATGGCAACTTTTAGTTAATGTCCAATATCCAATCACCATTCTCTCTCATCTGTCTGTCAGCTATATTAGCCTATAAGGAGATGACTCATGCAATCCACAGTTCTTATATGCATTAGTTTCTGTGTCAGCAGTTTCAGAGTAAACAGAGACAAACTTCTTCCTGGACTGTAATCAGCATTCACTCATAAATCCAAAGTTCATACGTCAATGATTCCAAACCCCAGACAATTGTAAAAAACTTGTAGTACTTGATAATAAGTCTGAATCAGTGACATAGAGGTGTATGCATAAATAAATTTCAACTGGACATTCTCATGGCCTGTTCTTACCAGACAATATGTGGAGATTGCAAAGAAAGCAAGAACAAGTAGTTTATTTACAGAGGTCAAGTTGGACTGCAACACCAACACCTCAAAAAACACACAGAGAACCTCAGCTGTAGGGGAAGGTGATGGCAGACAGGCAGGGAGGCGCACAGAGAACCTCAGCTGTAGGGGGAGGTGATGGCAGAAAGGAAGGGAGGCGCACAGAGAACCTCAGCTGTAGGGGGAGGTGATGGCAGACAGGCAGGGAGACGCACAGAGAACCTCAGCTGTAGGGGGAGGTGATGGCAGACAGGCAGGGAGGCGCACAGAGAACCT
>JAODLC010000001.1:50187604-50231715 GCA_026781145.1 Hippopotamyrus pictus
ATTGCGTTAAAAATTTTAATCAGATTAATCATGATGATGGATTAATCTGCGTTAACCCGTTAATTTTGACAGCCCTAGTTACATCATGTCACATTATGTTACATCACATTGCATTACATTATATTACGTTACATTGTTATATTACATAAATGGATAGTAATCTTTCCCGTCTCCCCTTCTCTTAAATTATTGTTAGTTGTATAGGATGCACAATGCAAATTATTCCAAAAACTCTGTCTATAGCACTGTCTGCCCTATCATGATTGTTGCATCGTGAGTCCATAAGGAAAGTTACTTTGCTTCACTGTGTACTGTACGTGTCTGACATGGCAGTAAAGCTTTAATTGTCTATTTGGCTTGACTTGCCACCTTTAACCTAACTGAGCCAAACACCGTACAGAAATTTAGATTAAGCACCACGTCGTCAGAGATTCCTAAGAGGTGCCATGGATTGCTTTGAATATGTGGCAAAACCCATAAGATAGAGGAGGAGCTCGACCCACAGCCCGGAGAGACGAGGAGCAGGGCCACGCGGAGACGGCTGCGGTCTTGTTAACTCCGCGCCTCCTGGTTTCACCCTGCTGCTTCCTGGACAGGGCCGGGCCACTGGGAGGTTGTGTTTACCTGTCACAGGCCGTCTGCCCCCCTTCCCCCACACCCTGGGCCTTCACTGTGTACCCCCAGAGGATTCATTAGCTATGTTCTTAGCCTGTTGTTCTGACTGCAATAGTGCCGGGCCTCTATTTATTTTGAAAGAATGGTTTTAAGGTCTCCTGAGAGATGCCCTATTAGCACTTAGCCCGATGTTACCGTAGCACCCGGCAAAACTCCACACAAATATGACAATAAAAACTGCGAAAACAAATATGACTGTGGAGGGGGGGTGTGCCAAAGAATCTGCAAACTTTCTTTCTAAGACACAGACTGCAATAATATCAAGTGCCATGCATAACCAGCGAGTCCTGCTACTGTTAGTATGTTAGCACTGAGTGTTTGTGAGCTGCGACTTTGCTTAGTTGCTGTCCTTCAGCTCAGTGTCAGACCTTTTTGCACCATGGAAAATGATGATGAAAAACTGAATGAATGAACGATCATCGTTTGTTAAAATTTGCCTGATGTCTGGTCTTGCGTTTTCTGATGCAATTCATTTGCTTACTATTTACTGCAGCATGGCAATGCTTCTCAATGCTTCTCAATGCTTCTCAACGCTTCTCCTGCACTTACTGTTTGCGGAAACCGATCCTTTTGCGATCTTATTCTTCTCCTGCTGCACGGATGGGGCGATAAATCATGGGGGTGACACAGCTGATTAATCTGATTTACGCTATCCTGCTTGAATCGAGGGATTTTCCACTGAGACAAGACAAACAAGCGCATAGCAGACAGGCAGACAGACTAATAGGCAGATAGCAGCAGGAACAGATAAACAGACAAACGGGCAGACAGACAGACAAACGGACAGACAGACAGGCAGGCAGACAGATAGACAGACAAATGGGCAGACAGACAGGCAGGCACACAGATAGACAGGCAGGCAGACAAACAGGCAGATAGACCAACAGGTAGATAGCAGTCAGAACAGACAGGCAGACAGACAAACAGGCAGGCAAACAGGCAGACAACGCAGGTCTTCTGAGCAGACCAAACATCCAATAGGAGTGTCTGGCTCATTTGTAATAGTCACCCCCCATCCTTAGAGACATTCATAAATCCCAGAAACTGCTTGATTACCCAGATGGAGAGTCTCTCCTGCCTCTCTGCTGTCATTTGCTGAAAAACTACATTTCCAAAGTTCCATTTACATTAAGTTCCTTCTTTTTCTGACCATTTCAGCAGTATATGTTGCAGCAACACTCCTTATATAATAAATGTGACTAAAAAATGTCAAGCAGTGATGCTATTAATAAAGCTGTATTTAAATAAAGAAAACTGAACACTGTAGAGTTAAACATTCTGACTCTGCCTCGCAGATCATGTGCGACGCTAAGAACAGAGATTAAGTGTGCAGTGGTCCTTCCCGGAGTACACGGATCATATATCATTATTGCTGGCCTCATTCCTTGAAAAAGAAGCTTTCAATTTCTGGTGGAAACCTTTTTATTTAAGAGGAAAAGCATCCTGGAATAGTCCTGTGATCAGCTTTTCAATCTTTGAATCATCACGCTTATTTGTCTGACTAGGAATGATTTCCATTTCTGTATAGCTGCTGGCATTTTAGGAACATGATAACACTGTCACAACATTAAATCAGCGTTGTAAGAATGTTCCCCGGATGTGGGCATCGCATATCACATCTTTGCAGAGCCTTCTCCGGCATGTCAGTCATGAGGTTTCACTGAGCAAAAGTCCAGAAAGAGCTGTCCCCCCTACCCCCATCATAATTGTATTTTTTCTCAAGGTTTTGACTACCAGAAATGAGAGAGTCCAATAATTTCATTCCCGCACCTGCACCAGCTCCCCCACATGCCGGCTTGTATTAGCGGATCGATAGCACAGGCTTCTCCCGCTCGACCCATGCCAGGGCACAGAGACGGGGGTACGGTGTAATCACAGATGAAAAGGACCCACGGCCATCATAGTTACTCGCTCCATTGATTGGCCCCAATAGCTTTCCCCAAGACACCATTGGCTGAGGGCTACCCTCGCAACCTCTGACCCCACCCCCTCCTGGATGATTACGGCGTGGATAACAGATGAGTCTTTCAGAGTGGGGTGGACTGATGGGGAGGTCTTTGGTGTCCCAGCTTGGCCCGCATCGATAACAGGACGGGACCCTGCAGGGTCACAGTGGAGAGGGACAGGAAGGTCGGTGACCCCCACAGACAGACATAATTCACTTGCCTGTCAGGGTTTTACATTGCCCCCTCAGGACACAGCTTCCTCTGGAGACGCCCCTCCCCGACCGATATAATCTGGTTATAACACACTCAGTGGCCACTTTATTAGGTACACCAGGCGTGAAGGATCCTGAATCACCTCAAGGGTTGAAGAGTTATGCCTTTAGAGATGTTTTTTTGCACACCACTGTTTTACCGAGTTGTTATTTTTGCATTTGTGTCCTTCCTGTAAATAATGAGTCTGGCTAATCTCCTCTGTCAATTAACAGGGTGTTTTTGGCCACATCATTGCCCCCTACTGGATAATTTCTGTCAATCACGTCATTCTTAGTTGTTTCTGATCCACCATGACTGGCACCAAGAATAATATCATATTTAAAATCAAATACAGCAAACATCCTGGCCATTTTTACATCCACTGTAAATTAACCTCTTGGTCCTGATTGTATGCTGTCTGTATTCAGTTTCTGCCATATGATTGGCTGTTTGGGGGAGCAGGCCGTTTGCGTTCACAAGCTTCTGTACCTAATAAAGTGGCCACTGACTTACAATATCAACAATATCTTTGGTATCTCATTTTTATTTGAGAAATTTCCGGATACATTTTCCAGTAACAGAAACCGAGCTTGTGGGCCTCCATTTGTGGTCGGCGAAACGCGGCCATTTCCAGGCTAAGCAGAGCGATCCATTCTGTCACAAACGTGCGGGCAAGTGATCCTGTCGATCAGGGGACATAAGGCAGAGGTCTTCCGCACGGTCGGGACTTCCTGCTTTATAGAGTGATGAGGCTTGGAGACTTCCTGTGGAAGGTTCGAGGCAAAGCAGCGAAACACATCACCATGATATCACTGCAGATGGACACAGTCCTCCTTCCTCGACATCGTATCCTCACCCCCGACACTCTCTCTTTTTTTCTCACTTTCTTTCACTGTGGTCTGGTCCACCTGGCCCACTGCCGCCCTTGTCCGTGTTCTGTGCTGAATGTATAATTCATACCTGCTAATGGGGGCCATGGTGCTGTCGTCTCAGAACCGGGGTGTCAGGTGACCGGTCCTGCCACCAGACACCGTGAGATGTGTGGTAACATACCCTTTAATTACAGGGCCTGCGGAGGAGCGGCCGGCTTGGGTGTCCGATGACTTTGAGATGCACCAGAGTCGGGTGCGAGGGTAGATCAGTTCACAAGGCGAGGTGCTTTTTTGGGAGAATGAGGTGATTTTTACCAAAGTTAGTCCATTTGGCCAGGGCTGAATTAAGATGGAACAATGCGTGTGTGTTTATTGACGTGTCCATGCGTGTGTGCCGCTAGTGAGTGATCGTGCGTGACAGCAGTCATACACATCACTGACGGTGCAATCATTTCCCCGACCGGCCTGTATCTGCAATTACCCAGCAGATCTGACAAATTCATCTCTCATACTGCAGCTGTCATGTGACAGGGATTCACACGGTCACATGATCTATTGTTAACTTGTTACATTACAGTAAGTTTCAGCTGCTGAACTAGTGCTTTTGTACAACGCAGCTAACATTCTTTAAGTATTTTACATTTTATTTATTTACACCTTTATCCAAAGCGACATACATTAGTTTTGAGAAAGCAGGGTCAGCCGGTCACTGGAGCAATTGGAGGTGAAGGGCTTTGCTGAGGGGTCTGACAGTGAGGCCGCTCTGTGATTTGAACTGGCAACATTTCGATGAAAGTGTGTGTGTGTGTGTGTGTGTGTGCGCGAGCGGGTATAACTTACCTAAGGCTTATGGGGACACAATGTCCCCACAATGTGATGAATACCTGTTTCCTGGTCCTCATAAGGGAAACCTGAATTAAATAAAAATCTGTGACTGCAATGAAAAATCTAAAAATGCAAAAACTGGTTACTTATGGTGCGTGTGTGTGTGTGTGTGTAAAGAAAGATTAAAGAAGTCCACTCTTCCCTCCCCTCCTTATTTCTACCTCTTCGTTTTTAAAGCTGATTAAAAATTAACCAGACTGAGGGAACCCAGTCGGAGTGCGATAATGATTGATGGCACGACGGGAATGCAGCGGTTAGCACTAAAACGCACACTATCCGGTTACCCTCCTTATCGATGTCACACCCATTAGTGTCTGCTAATAGTAACCAATCACTTGTACTGTCTTCCCCAATATCCCCATGGCCCATCTCCGGGTCCGACCGTAGCGGGGCTCGTCATCCCGCCTCCCCCTTCCACTGGTTACCCTCGATTTGGCCGTTTGGCAATTAGAGCATCTTAAGATCAGACAAACAAAGTTTCAGTTCCGGTATCTTTTAACATTTTTCATATACACTTTAGTTCCATATATTTTTAAATGTTTTCCCCGGTGACTGTTTATTATTTTAAAGTTGTGCACAGCATATTAAAGTTATTTAATTAGAGGAGCATTAAAGGCAGCATAGGGGAAAAGGCAAGGGTGCAGCCTGGATGGGATGCCAGTCCCCCACAGGGCACGGGGTTGGGGTGCAGCCTGGATGGGATGCCAGTCCCCCACAGGGCACGGGGTTGGGGTGCAGCCTGGATGGGATGCCAGTCCCCCACAGGGCAGAGACTCTTATTATTATTACTATTGTTATTATCATCATCATCATTTGTTTGTTTGTTTGTTGTTTTTGTTGATCTTATAATGTCATATATTTAAATGTTTATTGGGATAAAAATGCAGTAATTTTTTGCCTTTATATTAAAGACTACTTGTAAATTAGTAGTAATTCTACACATATTACATTCCATATTTTGCTCATTTAATTTCTGAAAAGTGTGCACGCCTTCTTCCCTGTCAATCCAGCAGGGGGCACCATACGGTTGGCTGTAACAGGAGGACCCCCCCCCCCCCCCCCCCCCCCCCCCCAGCCCATGTCGTGGCGTTGTCCCTGGCCGCACCGCTGTGGTTAGAGGTTCCCACACCCCACTGAACCACACTGGCCTCTGGCACGCCACAGAGTGCGACGGGGCAGGAGTGACAGCCTGTCGCAGAAGCCTCTTCCCTTTCACTTTCACTTCCCTGTGTCCCTTCAGCATGCTCTCACTGACCCTCTCACCTTTGTGTTTAAATAGAGCCTAAAATGACAAACACACACACACACTCCTTCCCCTTGCCAGGTCGTGCCCTTTTTGCCTTCTCTGGCTCCGGTTTCATCCTGACAAGTGGTAATTGATTCCGCTGTAGGTTGCACTGGTGGTAAGTAGGGGGGGGGGATCGGGTTTCACTGAAAACAAATCGCTCTTTACTGAGCCCTGACCTTCCCCCCCACCCGCTTCCCCCTCCATCCGCACCCTCCACAGCCTTCCCTTCTCCCCCTTCATAATTCCCTCAATCTCACCTCGTTCCCCGGAGTCCTCTCCGCTTGCACTTTGTCAGATTCTCCGCTCACTCTTCGCCCCGCCAGGCCACTGCTCCTCTCCTGCCTTCCCTGACAGCTCCACTGCCAGATGCCCCCCCTCCCCCCCCAACCGACTTCATGCTGGTTAGAGTGGTTACAGCAGCTGTATGGTCCAGTTTTTCCCATAGTTCTTGGAATCGTGTGAAGAAATCCACAGAGTGATACTGAAAACTGGGGGCCGTGTGCGGCTCAGTAAGTTAGATCTCTGTGGTTCAATTCCCAAATTCGGCAGCTGATTTTATCATCGGGCCCTTGAGCAGCCCCAATTGCCCCAAAGACTGGCTGGCCCTCCATTCTCAAATGTATGTCATTTTGGATTAAGGGATCTGGTAAATAAATAATGTCATGTTGTCTGAATCCCACCTGAAGGAGACCAGTAGAGACTCAAAGCAGAAGGCAGTGGAAAAGATCCCATTTATGTATTTCCTTTGAGTAACAAAATTATTCCAGCTCTCCCGTTTCAGGTTAAACATCAGGTCGAATTTGATAAATAGTGAGCACATGCGGCATCACAGAACGGTCAAGCATGTGACGCACCCGCAGAGTCACGGAATGCAGCTGTGCTTGTCTGCGGGCAATCAGCATAACCGGTGCACCTTCGCGGGAAGGACGTGCACCTGTGCAGGTGAAAGCAGCCCAAGCAGACGGTTCTGCAGATGGGTAAGCATATCACCTGCAAGATATGCAGTACTGAACTTCCTGTCACAGTCGTTTAAACAGCCATAGCTGCCTCGGGGCGTCACGACGTTGAAGCCTGTTGGCTTCATCACTGCCCGTCGAAAAAGGTATCCTATCGGCTACTGAAACAGGACTAATTAGTGCTGAGCTGGACTTCTCTGTCCCTGATTAGACCCACTGGGTAAACCCTAGGACAGCTGTAAACTGCAGACAGATACTTATACCTAAAGGATCTCACTGAGTTGCTCCAAAGGGACTTCATAAGAAAAAGCCCCCCATTCAAAGAAAATCATTATCATCTGCCCACCATCTATAGGTGCTAATATAAGTCCAGAGTCTGTCCCAAGAGGCAGTATGAAAGGACAGATATCGGCCGAAATAAACTGCAATATATTTAAGAATGGTTCCAAATGAAAAGTTTAAACGTATAACCATAGATAGCTGGGTATGTTACAGCTAAAACAAAGCAATACAAAAAAGAAAAAAAAGAAAGAGCTGTCCTGCCCTCTAGTGGCTACCAGAGTGAATAACATTGTGTTTTCCACCAGTGGGCAAAGCGTGTATTGAATATCAGCCTGGCAGATAAAAATAGAATTTGGGTTGCATTATGTTATATTATCTATTTGTCCAGCAGGAACCTTTATCAGAGAGACTGTTATTACAGCGTAGATCTTAAATACCCTTTACTGTTATGTAACCAGAATTCTCAACCCCATTTTATCCTAATTTGGTAACGTCCAACTGTCAACCACGTCCAGCCAGGAACACAGATTAAACATAGACAGCCCAGCAGTTAGGGTTTGGTACAGACAAGGACCAATGCATTTTAATGGATGTGCTTCCTCTGAGGCATTCACAATCTCTGTTATAACCAGAGCAAGCCTCCTCTCTGTGAAAGTTTCAAGGTCTTGGTCAGTTGCTTCTAAGACTGAAACCATTTGGTTAGTTTTGCATGACCAGCAAGGGTCACTCTCAGTGAATATACACATTATCACCATATTTAACCTGCAAAATCACAGGTATTTGCTACATTTTCTGTTCTTCTGAACACAGGGGAAGTACTAGTGTAAATATTTTAAACACCCAAGAATATGTATTTGTAGGATAATAAGACATTTATCCTAAAACTTATAGTCTATCTTTTCTTGGTCATATACTGTTGTATTTCACAAGCCTACAAAATGCCTTTTTACAAATTTCATTCCCATGTTATTCTTGTATGAATCATATGAATCAAAAATATTTAAATCCACACATTAATTTCAAGCCACAAAACATATGTCAAAGCAAAATATGAGCTTTCAAAATAAACTGTTTCTCAACATGGTTAAGCATAACACAAGACAAACAGGGGCAGATTGAAAAAAGGTTCAGAAATCCCCGATATAGCAGAAATTCCAGCGACACTGAGCATAATGTCAGACCGAGCAGCTGCCTGACAGGTTGGGTGCCGAAGATGAAGAGGGAGTGCAATAGCGACACCTGCAGGTAGGAAGCAAGAGAGCCGGTGCCTTTTGCAGCCAAACCCACCAGAGACATGATTGCAACTGTGACGAGTATAGAAATGCACTGTGAATGTGCCTTGTACACTGATAAACATTCACACAGTAATGGGGTCATTAATTCGGCCAGGATTCTCCAGGGGCCTCATGTATAAACGGTGTGTACGCACAAAAATGTTGCGTACGTCCATTTCCACGCTTACATTGAGATGTATAAAAACGAAACTTGGCGTACCGCTACGCACATTCTCACAGTGTCATGCCCCACTCATCCTACCCTCCGTGTGCCACGCCCCCTCATCTACCCCATGTGGATTCCCCGTGTTCACCAGCTGTTTCCTGTGGTTGTCATTAGTTCAATGTATTTAATCCGCATTTCAGTTTGTTTCCCCAGTCCGGTCATTAATGTCACGTGTGTTCTAAAGTGTATTACCCCGCAAATAAAGTCCTTTGTCCGTATCCACGGCTTTCGTCGTCTGCTTCCCTGTGCGAGTCGTGACAGAATGACCAGACTCCACACCTTGCCTGACTGAGGAGAAATACCTCAGTCTTATGGAAGAGGTGACATACTGGCTAGAGCAGCCCGAGGTAAGGGGCGACCCCAGACTGCAAGCCTTCGCCTTTCGGATGTGGGACAAGCTGGATTAGGCATCAATGTCCAAAGACGTGCAGCTCGCGGTGGAGGTGACTAAGAAATGGGGTAGCGGAGGTCAACATGCAGCAGGTAGTCATCGACTACGGTTTACCTTTTGGTCCACTGTCAGAGCTGCCTAAGGTGCCCTCAATCCCGCCGAAAGCAGCAGACCGAAGGAAAAAGCAGAAGAACTGAAGACAGGAGACACCGGAGGGGCTGTCTCGGTTTCCGCTGCCTCTCCTGCTGCTTGCCGGGAGGAGCCCCTCCCAGTCCTCAACTCAGTGGTGCTTCCTGACGCAGCCGCCTCACCCCCGTGAACGCCCAACGCCCGCATTGCCACCGCTCTGCTGCTGGCATAGGCAGCGCACCCCTTTGTGGGGAAAGGTCTGGCCTTAAAGGGGCCAGGTCTATTGAGGACTCCGTCCTGCGGGTCCCCAAGTTCCTGAACCGGGCAGCGCCCCAGCCTGAGGTTCCTGTGCCGGCGGTTCCTGCAGCGCCCCTGCCCAAGGTTACTGTGCCGGTGGTTCCTGTGCTGGTGGTTCCTGCTTCGGACCCCATGGTTCCTGTAGTTCCTGTTTCGCCCCCTGTGGTTCCTGCTCAGTTCCCTGTGGTACCTGTGCAGGCGGCTGATGTGCTGCCCCCCGTGGTTCCTGATCCAGTCCCCCCGGTTCCTGACCGCGTGCCTCCAGTTCCCATGGCCCCAATCCCCGTGACTTCAACTCCCATGGCCCCAGCCCCTGTCCCCGAGGAGGTCCCTGACTGCTGGACCACTGCTCCTCCCTCCATAGTGGAGTTGGAGGGGCTCGAGTGGGACCACTTCCCCAGTGACTGCTCTAGCACCACCATCACAGCAGGGCAGATCCTGGCCAGGCCCCCACCTCTCAGTCTCCCAGAAGGGGAGAGGACACCTGCGCCGGGGTCGGGTCCCACCCGCCATGCCTCCTGGCTTGCTTTCGGTCCCTGGCTACGGCTCAGAAGTTGCCTGTGGGTCCTCCGGCTTTGGCTCGGCGGTCAAGTTCAGTTCCGCCTGCGGCACCTCTTCGGCCAGCTGTGGTCCCACCTCCGATGGCTCGTCGGTCGCCTGCGGGTTCCCCATCTTCGGCTGGTCGGTCACCTACGCCTTGGCTGGTGGCGGTTGTGCCTTCGCCCAGCACGGCTGCTGTTCTCTCTTCCCCTTCACCTGAGTCCCCTTCATCTGCCTCCTCGTCCCCGTCGTTGGTCCCTCCGCCTCCCTCCTCACCACCTTCAGCATTCCCTCCTGCTCCCTCCTCACGGTTGCCTGCGGCCCCTGCAGCTTCCGCCCCTTGCCTGCTGTGGTTCCCTCCGGCTCCCCGTTTCCCCCCGCCCTTTGCCTCCTTGCCCTCTGCCTTTGTGCCCTCTGTGTCTGCTCCTCGTCCAGCTGTTTCTCCTTCGTTCACTCCTGGCCCCTTCATTCCTCCCATTGGTGTTCCTCCTGTGTCTCCTGTGTTGTTGCCCCTGTGCCTGTTTGCTTTTCCCATTGTTTGTCAGTTGTTGTCTGGGTTGCTGTCTTTGTGTCTGTTCTGCATGTCTGTCTTGTTCCCTGTGCCCCATTGATGTTTTGTTTTTGTTTTCCAGGTCCCGTGTCCCCGATCCTGTTCCTCGCTCCCCTTAGGCACCCCCGGAGTTCGTGCCTTTGGGGGTGCACCCATTGCTACTGTGGTTTCCTTTTTTATACTCACAATCATGACGCTGACTTTAACCAATACACCGGCATTAATTGTATGTTGTTTACAAATGTACGGCACCCGATTTAAATCAATTTGTAACAATAAAACGGTGCAGAAAATGATCAGACTATTACAACTACCATGGTAGCTCTTGCGTTATTGGAAGACATAGCTTATGGAAGAATTAGAAGAGAGCGCGTATTCAGGGATCATCCTGATTTCTTGGCCCATGATGATGACTGGATTCTAAGTCGATTCAGATTTCCAAAAGCAATCCTTTTGGAACTGTGTACTGAATTGGGGCCAGCATTACAAAGGCAGACGATGAGGAATTACGCTATAGGCTACCTGTTCTTTTACAAGTCTTGTCCACTCTCGGGTTCTTAGCCACAGGTGCTTTTCAGCGAGAACTTGCGGACTGATCGGGTATTTCTCAGTCAACACTGAGTCACACCATGCCAGCTGTATGGGACGGCATAATCCACTTGTCACCCAGATATATAAACTTTCCTTACACTGTGGTTGAACAGGCAAAGATTAAAGTGCAATTTGCAGTGATATCTGGTTTTCCCAAAGTAATCAGAGCCAATGACTGCACGCACATGGCTATAAAGACGTGTCTCCCTCACATTTCATAATTCTTCGTTTAGATCCCCCCACATTTAACATAAAATGTTAGTTTTATGACATTGTCCCCCCCCTCACATTCAAAATGCTTCTGACACCCCTGCATTAATGTTGTGACTAGATAGCCTGGCTCAACCCATGATTCGTTCATTCTCAGAAACAGCAGTGTTGGAAACAAACTTGAAAATGGGGTGGTACGTGATGGCTGGCTGCTCAGTAAGAACATTCCTCCCATTTTATAACTTGGCCCAATATTGTAAGCTTTGTTTGATTTAACCATTTGACAGCTCCTTAGGGGACAGTGGGTACCCACTGAAGTCGTGGCTTCTCACGCCGCTCGCAAATCCACAGAATGAAGAGCGGCGTTAAAATGATGCTCATTCTCGGGCTCGGCCTGTGGTAGAGCGCACTGTAGGGCAGCTTAAAGGCTGTTGGCGCTGCCTGGACAAGACCGCTGGGGTGCTGCTATACAGTCTGCAGAAAGTGTGTCGGATTGTACAAGCATGCAGCGTGTTGCATAATCTGGCACAAAATCGTGGCTTGCCGGTATCTGAAGAGCTTAGGCAAGATGAACCTGACCCTGAGCCACCAAATTTTCCGCCAAATGGAATACCGTCACAACTTCAGTATCACACAGCGTATCATTTAGATGTTTTAATTCATTGGCAACATCTCTTATTTCATTTTGTGACTGCAGCACAGCTTCAGTCAGCACACGGCCAGATGGTCGCCCCCCAGTTTCTGAGGCACTGCCTGTGTCATCCTCGGTACTGGGGGCACCTCTTGTACTATTGTCTGTAAGAATAAACAAACAAAATAAACAAGAGTAACACCGCATCTGCGCCCTACGTGTTATTCATAAACATGCAAGTAACTCAAACAAGTATGGTACGAGAAAAACTCACCCGAGCTGACATCGGCGTCCCCCTCCCCCGATAAAAGTGTGAGACCGGGAATCCCGATCCCTCCGCCTGTGCTGTTCAGACTCTTATGGTGAGCGGCTCGTTTTTTCACGTCGACTTTAATGTCCGACCACTTCTTTTTAATTTCGGCCACCGTGCGAATTTCGTAGCCGACACGTTTAACTGACTCCGCCACGCTGTGGCGCTCCGTCAACTTTCATTTATTGCTGATGCCACTACTTAAACCACCAAATAATATCACTTTTCTTTTCTTGATTTCTGTTAACATGACCTCCACTTTGCACTCGCTGAAATACTTCTTTTTCCCACGTGGTTTATTCATTGTTGTTAAGAATACCACAGAACAAAGAGGGTATTTATACAGATTTACATATGCAAATGTACATAATTATGAGTGGGTCGGGGGTGGCTGTGGGCTCATTCACGTGTGTAAAATTTCACGCTATTTGGGATTTATAAGGGGAATGTGCGTAGGTCTGTGCTTACGCACAGTTTTGTGCATCTGGATTTTTTCTTGCGTACGCATATTCCTAGTTTTGTCCATACGCCATGTTTTAGTGTGAATTCTACGCACGTCATTATACATGAGGCCCCAGGTCTGTCATTCCAATTCTAAGCAGCTGGTTCATTCATGGATCCCAAAAACTGGCCCCCATCGTCACATTCCCCATGGGCCCCAAAGGCTTGTCCCTGCCATCGTATTCTCTGCGGGTCTCAAAGGCCAGCCCCCTTCACTGCATTACTGGTAGGCCCCAAAGACCAGCCTCCATCGTCACATTCCCAGCAGGCCCCAAAGGCCAGCCCCTGTCATGGCCGCCCTCAGACATCACAGAGCTGGTCAAACAGTCTAACCCTGGGGCTGGCTGCTCCCAGTGTGATCCAACACAAAGAGGAGGGGGGGCGGACCGCAAACATTCGGCCGGAGCCCCGTCACATACATAAAAGGAGGCCATCGCCGTGGCGTCACCAGGGCTATTGCCAAGGCGTCACTGGGGCCATCGCCATGGTGCATCTTTGTACACAGAAGTGGATTCCGGCCATTGTTTACGCCTTTGATGGATTGGGAGTCAGAGATAGCGGCTTTTACGAGAGCAGATATTTCAGGGTGTTCTTCATATATTGTAAGGTAAGTATTTAATGACAAACGACGCTTGTCATTAGCTATTTATTGAAACATACATCAAAATGATAAAGCTTTAATAATTTCTGCAATTTATGTCAATATTTACTAGTGGTAGTCATTTTGAATAACTCTGTTCATTGATTTCTAGACATCCTGGTCACCTCCTAGCTACATCCTGACAGTTTTCATTTTTCCCCTGTGTTTGCATGTAGTAAAAGCAGTATCTTAACCACAGTGCCACCTGCTGAAATCTACATGCAGCTGCAGGCCGTTTACACTGTTTGAGCTTGTCGTCGCTAACCTCTGACCTCTGACCTCCAGCAGATTAACTTCTGTGGGAGCTCTAGGCCAGAAATGAAGCACAAGGGAGGACAAAACGATGCAAGGTAAATAATCTGCTAATGACAGGGCAGCGGGGTTCAGGTTTACTGAGCAGGGTGGGGGAAGGGTGCTGATGGTAAAATTTGCCAATCAGGCGGGTGGGGGGTAATGACTGTAAAACTTGCCCCACCCCACAAAGGGGAGAGGAATGGTCTTTGGGGTGCCCCCCTCCAACTGAGCAAGCAGCGATAACGGCTTCTTAATGTATTTGCTCTGGGGCTCTGACGCAGGAGGCCCTGACGCCTCGTTCACAATGGGGTCCCTGACGCCAAGGCGGGGCAGAGGGGACGAAGAAAAACACACGAGACCCCAAATGTCACGCGGACGGGCCCAGGGAACAGCGCTTCGGCAGGCTGCCGGGGTTTAAATAGGACACGTCCCCCGTGTTGCCGGATAGACGCGGCGCAAATGCTTAGCCGTACACCATCGACAAGCCTTCCCAGAAAGAGGTGCTCCAAACCCAATCCGGCAACCAGCGTTAGACGAAAGAGTCACAGGAACAGCAGAGGTGACGCTGACACCTCTCGAGCACAATAAGTTCGACACAGCAGATAGAACCGGGGGATACCGGAAGATTCTAGACGACGCCAGAATATTCTGGAAAATACCAGAAAATATCCGAAGACAGAGTGATGAGCTGCAAAGCCATGATCCGTGCTGCAGTGGTGCTGGTGACGATGACAATGGTGACAGTGACTGCAAACGGTGCTCCTTTCAGTCTCGACATAGAACTCACGAGAGGCGGTAAGCTATCCAGGACGGGGTAAGCATGGGTACCTGCATGGGTTTAACAGGAAGCTGTATTGAGTAGAGAAGTCATTTGGGGATCTCAAGATGACCGAAGTCTAGTGAAAGTCCCTTGGAATTGGAACGATGACCATAGACCAATGGCTTGAGTGTGTTGATGTTGTTGAGTTTAGTCTCCTTTTGTCGGAACTGCAAGGGGTTTTGAGGCCGGGTAGCAATCATCTGTCAAAACACACCAAGCTCTCTGAGAATGTCCTGTCAAATTTAATGGGAAACGAATGCTTCTTCACTGGATTTCACAACCTGTACCTGATGTTTAGGTAAAAAGACTAAGTTATAGCTATAAAAGGTGCGAATGGAGTGTGCATTTTACAAAAATACATTAAGTTAGATACTACAAATGTTAGAAGGAATAAGAAAAGAGACACAGTGAGGAGGAAAGTTGATGGTATTTGAAGGGATGAGATCCCTCTGCCTACAGGAACTGCAAAAATAAATTGTTTTCACACTAGACTAACATGTTTCTGCTTCTGGGTGTGTGAACATGGATGTTTGGTCTAAGGCAGTGTTTCTCAATCCGGTCCTTGGGGACCCCCAGCCGGTCCATGTTTTTGCTCCCTCCCAGCTCCCAGCCAATCAGGAACACCAAATACCTGGTACAGGTGCGCTGGGAGCCGAGAGGAAGCAAAAACATGGACTGTCTGGGGTTCCCCAAGGACTGGGTTGAGAAACACTGGTCTAAGGCATTCAAATTGGGATTCTTTTCTATGAAGTACACATCCATCTTTGACAAATAAACGCAGTAAACAGAGATATGGATGTTCCAGGTTACTGTATAGTGTGGACCCAAGCAGGTGAAGATGTTGCCCTGGGGGCTGTAGCTGAAATGTCTAAGCTCTGCTTTCCAGATGGAGGGGGGAGCCCAGAGCCAATGCAGTCTGGTCCAGACATACCAGCGGTGGCCAGAGGAGACAGAAGGGAGAAGATCTTAAAGATGCTGGCTTCCCTGGAAGATCTGCAGAGGTCCATCAACAAGACCCGGAGAAGCAAGATAACCCTGATACCACGTGGTAAGACGTCCAAACAGACACACACATTTACACAAACACACAAATTACTGGGTAACCGGCTGATTTACAATTGGCAAATCATGTTGTTATTTGTGCTGCAGCAGGTGTGCGAGGACCAGGCAAGAAGAGCAAAGGCGTAAGTATGTGTGTCTCTGTGTGTGTCTGTATATGTATATGTATCTCTGTGTTCGTGTGTGTGCATGTCTGTGTATCTGTCTGTGTGTGTATGTGTGTGTGTGAGTGCCTGTGTGTTTATTCATTAGTATCAGTGTAGCTTTATGTCCAATGAGGATCAAGCAAGTTGGAATCATATCTATGATGTTCTTATTAATAATAAGAAGGACTCCTCACTATCTATATGGTTTCTGGAAATAATTCAGAGAATGCATCCATCCATCCATCAATGCATTAATCCATTTGATTATCCTGGGCAGGGTCACGTGGCCAGAGAATTACGGAATGAGTCCATGATAATCCAGAGACCTTAGAGGGTTACATTGTAGATCACTCAGCACTCAGCTCAGTCATCTTGCTCGTGAATACTTTGTGAAAAGCTTCCCGATGTGCCTTGCTGGAAACGCTCATCTTTATGCAGGGAACTTCAGACGAGGCTATGAGAACAACTACCACCACAGCACCCCCTGTGGATGACTGCAGTACAACTTCACAACAAAGTGACAATGTAAACGAGCGTCACTCGCAAGGTGGAAAGGGTCACAAAAAGGCCACCCCCCAGGCGGGAAAGAAACCCAATAAAAGAGGTGATCTTAATTCACTGTGGGATTTCTGAATTGTGCCTGATATACAACTGGTTTTCATTTTAAGTCGTTAATTAGAATAATTTTGTGTTCATATATGGGGATAAAATTTTTACTCAGACAGGTGTGGGTTTTTATAGGAATTTTAGATGATGTAGTTCATTGCAGAAATGTTTGATTTGTTTTGATGGTTTCATTAAGAGTGTCTTTGGATCCAGTAGAGACACTCATCACTTGAGGACTTTTCTCTGACAGTTTGCTTCTGGAAGTACTGCTCTCAAAACTGACCCCTGACCCCTGCGGAGCCCCCCCTTCTCTGTGTACCCAAAGCCCACACTCCCAACACCCGGCAACGCCACAGAACGCCAAGTCCAAGGAACACCGACGAAGAACACGACCTTTTAAACAGGTGATCAGTAACAGTGCCGACTCGGACCCCCGACCTGGTCGTCACCCACCCTGTACACAAAGCTGCTTCACAGACGCCACTGGGGCGTGCTCAGCTCAAAATAAATGACGATGCATTAATAAAGCGAAATAAAGAGAACTTTATTTTTCTACAGCAGCCTAGGCATTCGTTGTGGGATTTCTTAAAAAGGTAAACCAACACAGAGTCCAGCTCATCAACCAGATTATGCCATCATGGCTGCAGGTTTAAATGTGCTCTACTGACATTCTGCAGCATGAAAAGATGAAATGGAGGATGAAGTTTGACGTACACCTTCCCTGTCGCCTACTGCATTTTGTTTCCCTTTTTTTAGCTCTGCTGCCCTTTAAATAATCCCCACTCTTCAGCGCTGTCTATTAAATTGTTTGTGAGGGCTGTATCCCAGCAACGGGGCTACAGTATTGTACGCCAGAAAGGAATTCCGGCACCTGTCAATCTGGCTGTTACCGCGGCAATGCATTAATGGGGTTATGACGGCCAACCCTGCGCCAGTAACTGCTCACTGCATCTCCTGTAAGTGGTGGGAAAAACCAATAGAGGTGCAGGACAGGCTGTACCATGGATCCCAGCTTCATAAATCAGCCTGGTCCTTTGCCTGGTGTAGAGGTGAAGTTTGGTTCAACCCACTGAACCAGCAGTACAGTAGCAGAGGGACAGAGGGATATAATCAGCGTTCATGTAGAAATCCAGGGTTCCATTCACTTTTACCTAATTCAGGGATAAGAAACAAGCTGTTACTTTATTATCAGAATCTGCCGGAGTGAGAAAGCTTTCCGCAGCCAGCCTAAGACACTCACTGGGGAAAAATGTTCCTCTGTTTTATGTCCTTGAGCTCCTGATGTTCAGAGAGTATAAACAGCATGACAACAGAGATTCCCCCTCACTCTTACAGCAAAGGTGCTATGTACTGTTTATCATGTCAGGCCATACTGGAAATATTTCCGAAGCTATCACGGGCCACGGGGGAGAAGTGGTGGAATTCACTTTTAACTCAAACTGAATTTTTTAACTGTTTCAGTCATAAATGAAAAAAAATTGTTAATACTAGCACAACTCACAAAAACCAGGTGCGGCAACTAAGGCTTTGCCCCTTAAATAAAGAAATTGTATCTTCATGCATGCGTTATGATTTAAGTGATTATATTTTATATGCTGGTTAGCGATAGTTTCCAGTAAGCAGTACAGCACTCTAACCTAAACTAGTACTGTTGCCTCAGTAGCCTCATTAAGTTGGTTAGTTAATGATTTTACCCAAAGCGACTTACACTTTTGCCAGTTACTACAGCTTGATATTTTATTTAAACAACAGCATTGACCCAGCTGGCATGTCTGCTGCCCGCCCTGAGGACTGGTACACCCTATGCCCCGTACAGCTCTGCGGATCCCTCTACGATCACATGACCTCCCTTATGTAATCATGGCTGATAGCTGCACAGGCCCTGTGCCATTTCACGTGGCGTCCACGGTCTCCTGTTTACTTACCACGCATGGAAAGTGTGCCTCAGCTCCTGGAAGGAAAAGTTTATTCATGTCCTCAAGCAGCTGCTTCCTACCTTGTTTACCGCGCCTGTCTTTCCAAGAAGAGCCTTCATCACTTACATATCCAGCACATAAACCCAGAACCATTAGCCTTTTTAAGACGGGGATTAGCATTTGCTGCGTGCTTAGACAACCAATAAAGCCAATGTCAGGTAATCATCGGGCGCCTTCAACACAAGCTAATAGGTGCTCAGATGCCTTCTGTGACGATCAAACCAGGAAGACAGGCCAATGCTGGAGGCTGGGGTTCAGGGGTATAGCTAGGAATTCCGGGCCGCTGTACAGTGATGCCCACCCCAAATCTGCTAGGGTATCCATCCCTTGCTGCACCCCTGCTGTGCTTCACGGAACTATTATGAGCATGAGAATAAGCAGTACACACACAGGCACATGCATGCACGGTGTGAATGAAGAGGGCGGGGGTTCAAGTTATCTCCTGTCACCCTCCCCCATAGTGCTGTAGGTCACCTTAATCGGATTTCATCCCACTGGATTAAAAACATAGTCCGGCTTGGAAAGGTTTATCCCACTGCCTCTCGGGGTCACTCACCCCAGCAAACGGTGCGACGGAGTTAACGGGAGAAGCAGCGTTTTCTGGTGGGATGATCAGTGTGAAGTGTCGAATCAGAGAGAACTGATAAACAGTTTTGTCCATGAAGATTATCATTGCTTAGATAAAAATATAGCTTCTTATGGTTAAATCTTGTGCAGGCTTTCGTATTTACCAGACACTATGACATCAATGGCACCCACACGCTAGTGTAACAAGCCTCAGCCTGAAATACAACCCGTGAGGAAAACATTTTCTCCTTCAAACCACTAGAGGGCATAATTTGACCGTTTTCAGTGTGCAGCATACAGACTGTCCCCAATAGGCATCACACTTATCCAAGCTTCAAAAAAACACAGCGTATAATTATAACTATATAATTATATAAGCTTATAATTATTATATTTAAAGAAAAGTTTAATTATTCCAGAAGTATGACATTCGTCTATATCTGACAGAAAATGTACAAATGAAATCAGGACTGGGTAAGCTGGTCATTGTCTGGGGAGTTGGAACATTTCAGAAATATTTGTCAATGTGTTTGCACTGAGTGATGTATGACTGGCTAATATTAAACCAAATGACACTCACTTTGAGATTAACCCCCTATTCTCAACCATGATAAATGATCTAATTATTTGGCTGTTATCCTGTCATTTTTTTTTTTATTTAGCAAATGTACACAGTGACGTGCAATGGAGAAGGTAGGGTCAGCCAGTCTCTGGAACAACTGGGGTTGACTAAGGTCTTGCTCAATGGCCCAATAGTGAGATCACTCTGCCTGGGATTTGAACCACCAACCTCCTGAGGAACAGAGTCCATTTCTGTAACTTAAATTAGACTAAAAGGTACATTTGCATACAGCTAAGGGTACAATTGGCAGACCCTTGAGGGTTCAGCCCCAGTGACAAGCAAAGGTACAAATTAGTACTCCTTTTTCTGACAGTGTACGCACAGCATCTTGATCTGCCAAGTCACACAGCACCCTCAATATGAACACATTAAAGCTGTGTGTGGTCTCACCATCATGACCATGAAAGCAGGCGCAACCTTACGGCCAGTCCGCCCTTCATCGACGGTAAACGGGTACAGACAAGATTAGCATCAAGCGTTGAGGCAGTCAACAAATAAGTGCTGAGGTTCTTCTTACAAAAGCACAAATGGGTTTAAAGCAGCAAATTTTGGTAGCCGACTAAGCTCGTGGGGCATTGTGTTCCGGCGTGGTTCCTCTTGAGCAGGAATATGGCGATATAAAGAATGGGGCCTCACGAGTCGCACTCGGCTAGCAAAAAATAAGCTGTGGGAGACTGTCATTCAGTTCAACAGGTGTCAGCCGGTCTGGAACGTGAGGTGCAATCAGCGGGCGGGGGCATCTCAATGACTAACGCTGACTCTGGGTCATGTGACATTGCATGGCTCTGCGTCACCGCTCAGGGACAATGATCCGTTCCGTGAATCAGATGGAATATTCCGGACGGTTGTCTATTGTTCCTGACGCCGCTGGCTGCACAGCGGCTCCAGCCCCGCATCATACGGAAAACTGTAACGCGGGGGCCGTAGCTGCGGCGTCAGCGGAGGACGGGAATCTTCTCCTGGTCTGGAAAAAAAGGCGCGGGGAGGAGGTGCCGTGTCGCCTCGACGCGGGCACACAGAACGCTGCTGTTTCACGCGGCGGCTACTGGGCTGTCTGACCCAAAACGCACCCGGGTCCCTGTTGTTGGTTCAACAACATACCCATCCAGGAGTTTACCAAAAAAAAACCATGCATTTTAATATGCAAGGGCTTAAGAAAAAAGCTATATTAGACAATACTGACGTAATTTCCATGACGTCATGTTTTATTTATTTATAACTGTAATTTAGTAACCATCTTTAGCTGTCATATTCATTATTACCATTCCATAAATACAATGGCATGAAGAGCAGCCAGTCACTGTAATTTCAGCTTTTGCCTCATTTTTCCCATCATGACATATTTTGAATAGCTCACTTATCCAGTTCTGGCTATGTTTGTAGCGTATTGTGTATCTCCTGCTCCAGTGCTAATTTAACACTCGTTACTGGTCATTCACTGGAAACTCAGCCGCGCTGCGCTTGTGCCCCAGTCGACTCCCGGCCGCTTTATGCTTGTGATGTCCTGAACGCCTCACTTGTACAATGCTTTGGACAAAAGCGTCTGTTACATAAACGTCAATTAGGTTATGACGTGTATTGATGGCTGGTGTAGATAATTATGCTGTAGCACATACAGTCTCTGTGGTTACATAGTTTTTTTTGTGACCTTGGTCCAAATTCTCTGTCATGAAACACTTGGAGATGCAGTCAACTAGCAGGACTAACAAATGACTCAAAGTCCTGGCTTTCTCTATAAAATACATATATAAAGATATTCTGGCATCTACTTATCCATTTCAAGCCTCCCATTCCACCCACCCCACCTTCCACGATGCTTCAAAATGTTCCTTTTGTCAACAGAATAGTTCCAGAGCTCCGTTAGCTGTGAGCTATTTGGGTCCTACACTTCATGTTTTAATGGAGAACTGAGCAGTGTGGAGTTTTTTGTTTACATAACATCTTCCCTGCCTGTGAACGGTGACCGACGGCGCGTGTTTTTCCACCGAGGCTGGAAGCTTCTTGGCAGAGCGGAAGAATGAGGTGGCCCTGGCTTTGTTCGGGCCTTTTTGGGTTGAGAAGATGTGGGTGGGCTGGACTGGCGTCAAACCAGAACATGGGTTTGAGCATGTGGGATGAGATAACTGGGGAATCAGGTTATTAAAGGTGAGTGTATTCAAAGAACAAGAGACCTGGTTATCTGAAGCACATCCACAACCACAAACACGCAAACACATCACAATTTCCAGCAGCTCACTATACAGTCTTTACACCATCGTATTTCTGCAACATTACAGCAACACTTCTTTAATCTTAAGGAACATTACGTACTTATTATATGCCATTAGGCGTTCATTATATGCTATTTATTATGACCGAAGAGAATTTCAGGAAACAACTGTTTAGACAATGGCTCTCCATTTACGAAAATCTTGCGGAACCAGTTATATAAACCAATATACAACAGATTCTGTGCAAACTGCTCAAGGCATTCCCCCCCCCAAACCCTACACCACAATTTTCCTTTCGTGACACCCATAAAGGGGATCAGTAGCCTTTGCTGGTGGAAGTGCTCGAATTCTCCATCAGATTCCCATCCTACATAACCTGCTAGGAAGCTTCAAACGAGGGAAATTCTTACTTTATGAGGAACAGTTCAGGGCAAAATAAAAAAAAAAACAAAAAAGAAAGTACTTGTGATATGGAAGGCTGTTTATTGAGGAAGTGCATGCTGACCCAAAGTGATTCAGAAAAACACAGGGCCGGCACGCGAGGTGGAACACACAGGAACAAGGGTCACAGTCATTCAGTCACGATGTTCTCAGAATCCACATTCCTCAAGAACACCAAATACATGCTTGAAAACTGGCCGTCTTCGTGTGTCATGCAAGCTGCCTTCTGTTCATGAGCCCACACATTTTTAAAAACGCGACACTCTGCTTGACAGAGTGCTCCAACAAGGAAGCAGCAACTCGTGCGGCTTTTTTAAGAGTGAGAAGCTTCTCACAGACGTTTTTAGTAAACACAGGAACTGACATAACCAAAAAGCACAACTTCTGAGTCACATTTTCCTTTCCTGTGCTGACTCACCTGTTTCTCTCCTTATCCGGGAGAGTCAAAGAAATCCATTTACTCATAAAACAAGTTTGCCTCCTGACGGCCGACATAATTCTGGGATAACAGAGGTTGATAAAAACAATTAGCTGCGTTACAGAATAAAGGTCGTTTCCTGGCAAGCGCACTGTGAGTCCCAGCTTGTTTAGACATTTGTCACTAGGTTTCACTCATCGAAAACTCCACAGTTAGAAACAGAGGCAACGTCATCGCTGTGGCCTGTTCAATTACGTCGAGCCATCAGTGAGATTCCTTTTTAATCTAATTTTTGAGTGGCATTACCTTTTAATAGCGAAACACAATAGCCCAATATAGAAGGGCTTAAAAAAATAGCTTTGCAGATCTGACCAACACTCTGCTATCACTGTAATGACATTTTAAGCGACCCCTCTGGTCAAAGTCAAAGTCCTTACCCCCTTCAGTGCTCACTTCCCATGACCTTGCATGCATTCGCAGTAGGAATCGCAGTCAGAAGCCACTAACCCCACACTGCTCTCTCACACAATTACTGATTCGGAGAATGACAGGTGCGTTGGACTAGCTTATATATGCATCAATCACCTTTACTGGGGTCTGCACTCGTGCTCGGCATGGCTTATACTGACAGCTGTCCAGAGGGTTTGAGTCTTCTTTGTACAGGAGGCTCTAGTAACAGGTTCTGAGGATTGAAAACCTTGTTTTTTTTGTTATTTTTTTAATAAAACATGGGGGACAGAGAGAAGATGAGTGACTACTGCCGTGAGGCACAGGCAGTTACTGTGAGCAAACAAGACCTTGCTGTACCGTACTGACTTCCATACTGGTCTGAAATCTAATATAGGAACTGGCCTACAGACAGGAAAAAGAAGATGGGCAGGAAAGTTAATGCACGTGTCTTTTTACTGCTGGTCATACATCTGGCATTCTCAGATTTTCCATTTTGATGAGATGCTGCTTCCAACAGTTTGACACTCAATGGACAGGAAAGGCACATACCAACACACACACACACATGCACACACACACACACGCACATACACACACAAATACACACATGCACACACACACACACAGAAATACACACACGCACACACACACACACAAATACTCACACACGCGCGCGCACACACAAACACACAAATATACATACACACACACACACACACATCTGTACTCATATCTTTCTGGGGAACATCATTTCTATGGGCAAAACCCTAATACCAATAATGACACCCCTACCCAGCCCTAACTTTAACCATAAGTGACCAAACGAAATACAATTCTTTTAGCATTCTTTTATTACAGTCATGGATTTTTATAAAATTGAATTTCTCTTTGTGGGGACAGAAAAAATGGTTCCCACAATGTCAAAATAACAGGTTTTTATCACACTGTGGGGGACATTGGGTCCCCACAATGTAATGTATATCTGCTCCTCGAGACACACACACACACAACAAAGGCATTGTTCTAACCTGCTGACTAAAACCCAATAAGCTCATGCCAAATAAGCTCATTGTACTGTAAAGAACAAACACTTCTAGCTTTGAGATGAATGTGACTGGAACGTTCCTCTGTTACATTACAGAGCAGAGGAACAATAACGCCTTTACATATCGACATCTGTGAAAAGATACTTATAGTGCATGTTTACTTTAAATTACATTACAATATGTTTGCTGACGGTGTCAGCATTATATTTACCGTTTCTTGTCACATTTACACCATCGTCCACAGCTCATAATCCCTGAAACTCTCCTTCCACACTGGCGAGACGTGTGATTGAACATGATGAAGTGTGAAATCAACATCGTCTCTAAGGCTGGAAAGCGAGCCAAGCGGGGAGGAAACAGCTTGTCAGCCATCGCTGGCCTGCACACACACCCCCCAACCATAACTGTGCCAATTGAGAGGAAAAAATATATATATGTGTGTTTGTGTGTGTGTGTTTGCCTTGGTTAAAATAAGCCTGACAGTGATATATTGCAACCACTCAAGACTGAACTAAAATTGTAACCGCCTCATGATTCTGCTCCTGCAGCTTCAGTTGTCTTGGAGTGGAAAAAGAAAAGGACACTTAATGTTTTTTTTAATCTGTTTATTTGTTATGAAAAGAGACATTGACTTATCTTCTACCTTGGGCTGGCAGCTCCACTGTTCCTCCCACCCCCCACCCCAAAAACACACACCCCGGAATCCCTCCTTCCTACTTCACCTACTACACTTACTCCAGAACCCCTCCTTCTCTCTTTACCTCCTACACACACCCCAGAATCCCCCTTTCATTCTTTACCTCCTACACACACCCCAGAATCCCCCTTTCATTCTTCACCTCCTACACACACCCCGGAATCCCTCTTTCCCTCTTCACCTCCTGCACATACCCCAGAATCCCTCTTTCCATCTTCACCTCCTACACACACCCTGGAATCCCTCTTCACCTCCTATACACACCCCGGAATCCCCCTTTTCATATTCACCTCCTACACATACCACCCAGAATCCCCCTTTCCCTCTTTAACTCCTACACACCATAGAATCCTTTCCTTTCCATATTGACCTCCTAGACACACCTCAGAATCCATCCTTCCCTCTTCACCTCCTCACAGCCAGAATCCCTCTTTCCTTCTTCACCTCCTACACACACCCCAGACCCCTTCTTTTTACTTCCTATACATGTCAAAGACCCCCCCCACACCTTTTGCCTAATAAAACGAGATGCGCTTCATTTGTGAGCTTCTAATCTGCTGCTTAAAACGAAACTGAACTGATCCAAATGAGATGACCTGATCTGATACTGGAAGAATTACCTTTTACCTTGTTAATCTGTGCAGCAAGTGTGGCATATTTGCTTGCGTATGTGTGCATGTATGCGCGCGTATGTGCAAATGCGTTTGTGTGTGTACGCGAGTTATGTGCGCGTATGCACGCAAGCACGTGTGTGCGCTCAGCGGGTAATTCTGGGAGGGGGGGGGGGGCTGGCTTAACTTAGCATTCATGGAAAGTGCGCTAGCGGGTTGCTTGATAACAGCTGTCTCTCCACACAGTTCAGCTGATTGGTATTTTCCATTCGCACTAGAACAGTCTGTGAGACAAAAGGGGGGGGGGGAGGAGGGGGGAGCAAGTGAGAAACAGAGATTAATGGGACAGAAGACAGGGTTATGTCATTTTTTTCCAGTGGTCTTTCTGCTCCTGTTCCTCAATTTTTATTTTTACACCACGACTTTCTTATCTCTCTCTGCCTCCCCCCCCCACCTCTCCCTCTCTTCCTGACTCTCTCCCTATTTCATTCTTCTTCTCTCGCTCTCTCTCTCCCTCTCTCATTCACACTGGGTGACTGCACGTTAGTCAGCAGGGGAGGGACTTTCTCCTGCTGCAGTAAGTAGTCCCCACCTCTAGGGGTGGAGCCCTGCAGTCCTGGTGTTAAAAGTGGAGGGGGGGGGGCGGAGCCATCACTGGCTCTCCTATAAGAGGCAGACAGCTGAGACCTGGCGAGTGTGAATCTGAGACACCCAGTCACCTGTCAGTATTGTAAGGACACCTTCTGGAAGGTTCAGTAAGAAGACGTTTGCTGCATTTCCTCTGCACCGTTCGGCACTGACAGAGGGGAGGGAAACACACTCAGAAGAGCCTGGACTGCAGAGTGAATATCTGGGAAACAGCTGCATCTACTGTTTTTTTTTTCCTTTCTCTCCAGCTCTGGGCTTTGTAGAACACTGAGTTCTTTCTCAGGGCATTAGGCATTATCTAAGGCATTTTCCATCATTCTTACGATCGCCCAACTCACTCTCCACCCTACAACTGCAAACCATACCTGCAAAGGAGATAAAAGGACAACAAAAAGATCTGTTTGGTGTGTGAATCAGCCTCACTGATTGGACGGAGTGAGACAGACGGATCCTTTTTGCTGACACAGCCTTCTCAGAACTTTTGACCCTACGTCCCACATCAGAGCTCCAATTATGCACCTGAAAACCACAAAGCAGGATAACCTCTGCTTGGTCGTCTCCCTAGAGGACCAAGAGGTGTTTAGCAGGCCTGAGGTCCAGGTAAGATATGTTTGGTCCATTCTGCTGCATCCCAGTCCGATCTGTGATAAGCGTTTCCATGGTTTCCTCGCTATGAGCTCTTGGCGAGGCTTATTTTCTTTGGGAGAGGTCCTCTTATGTGCCAGTTTGATTGATACAATGCAGAGAAAACCTGAGGCACGTTCTGGAATTAAGAATAGATATTCCCATAATAGTGAGCATTGTTTCTTAAGGCAAATAAGCTCAGTGGAGATTTCTTCCTCCCTGGAGGCCAGAGTACAATAAAAGAGAGACAAGATGTTATTATTAAACATGGGTGCTGTATGTCGCACCCTGAGAAGAGATCACCATCAACAGAAATGGTTCAGTCTGTGTGATGCCAGTGTGTTCACCTTCATGGTGCCCCTACTGTTGAGATCAGTCTGGTTATACCATTGCCCACAATCCTGTGGCGGGGCGGGGGGGTGGTCACCTGACACAGCAGGTGAGGGGTTCAGCAGCTACCTCAACAGGGGGCACCTCTGCACATATGTGCACCTGCCAGATGGCTAATCTGTCTGTTCATCATAAATGTACATACGATGTCATTAGTGGCTAAGAAGTGTGTGAGGTAAACAATCCTCATCAAGTTCAATGTGTTTTGTGGTTTTAGGCCAGGAGTTTAATTACCATAATAACATAACAATAACAGAAATATTACAGAGACTCTAGGTGTTGAATGTAAATACAAATTACGCAGACTGGCTATGGTCAGGGACCAGGGCTAATTTTATCTTTCTTGTCAAAACTTGTTGTTGGTTCTGGTGTCTGGTAATGACTCTGTTGAGTCTGGTCCAGCATAAAGGTAAAAACATTTGAACCATCTTGTCGTTCTGAATGAAATTAACCTTTTAAGTCCCTCGCCCACCCTTACTAAAGGGTATTTTGAAAACTAAGTGACAAAACTAAGTGAAATGCTGAATCGGATGGTGGCAGCAGCCTCATGAATGAAGAGCAGATGTTTGTGGCTGTGTGTGATGGCCGGTTTTCTCCACGCCCAGGCTAAGTTCGAGGAGCTGTTCCGCTCCTTCGATGGTGGCGTCACGTTCCAGTTCTTCAAGAGCTTCCGGCACGTCCGCGTTGCCTTCAGCGATGCACTGGCCGCCGCTGAAGCCAAAGAGAGGCTCAACAAGAGCATCTTCAATGGGAAGGAGATGCGCTTGCATTTCGCCCAGGTGGGTTTGGCTCAGTCCTACTTCTCATCCTGCCCAGTGCACAAGTGGGCGCTGACTTCCTCACTCCATTGTACTGCCCCACCATTTATTACAGCCCCACTCCACAGAGCTAGCATATTTTGTTACTACTGTACTCTACAGGACTACAGTACTTTGCTACTACTATACTCCATAGGACCAGAGTACTACTGGCCTGTTGCACATAAAACCGGATAGTCTGTTTCCCCTCATTTCTCAGCACAGGGAAATCAGGATAGGGACCCCCCCCCCAACAGTATGGAAATATTGTTTCACACTGCGGTATTTTAGTGCGCTACCTAAGTAACTTTTTGCAGTTCTCTGAGACATGACATTTTTCTGCTCTGCCCAGTGATATCATTCTAATAACACCCTGAGAGTAAAAACAGACTGTATTAGAATTTACCAGTGTCCGCTGGTAGTTTTAAATAACATAAAACCGTAACATTAGTGGTTTACTCTGCAGTGAAACAAACACTGACGCCAACTATTGACCTTTTGATTTTGAAGACTGTAAGGAGGTTTACCACTGCCTGTGTCTCTCCTGCTCGTCCGTAGTCTGTACACATCGGAAGCCCCCGTCTGGAACTCCCAAAACCTCTGTCATCACTTCCGGGGTGGGAGGAGCCACAGGATGCTACTCCCATCCTCAACTGTGACCTGTTCTGTGACATCTCAAAAACTGATCCAGGTATGTCTGTGGGGGCAGCTACACACACAGGAATGCCTACAGAGCGGTCAGTTTGGTAGCACAATGCCTTTCTCCTTTTGATTCCATCAGGGGAGGGGTTCGAGCTGCATTCCGGGACCCCCACCACCCCAAGCGTGGTCGTCCACATCTGTGGGGGTGACGAGGCGGAAGGGGGGAGACAATCCCACCCCAAAATCATCGAGACGCGACGTCCCGATTACGTCCCCGCCGTCCTGCATTGAGTGACTGTTCCACGTCAGTCTCCTCCTTTATTGCTAAGGGATTGCAGGTCTTTGAAGGGACATGCAGCCCCCATCCCACCACTTGTGGGAGCCATGTGACAGAGCCCAGCCCCGACAGATACCATTCCTGCCATTGCAATTTCAGTGAGGTTTTAGTCTATAATGCTGTCTCTCTGCCCTGGGATCATACAGACCCATGGGGAGAAGACAAATACTGAAAAAATATATATAAATATATACACACTACATTTACTTCTTGCATGAGAAATGTGACAAGGATGTAAGGGAATGGATGGGGAAGGGGGGCATTCTGGAATTTTCCGCAGCATCATTAATATGCTTTTTCCGTCCTCGCCCTGTAACGGAATGGGAGATCCAGAAAGACTCTTGTTGGCATGTCACGTCAGCCGTATCATGTACAGTGCATAATGTATCCTGACAGAGAATGTGTTTCTGTTATGCGTTTCGGCGACACTTTGTCCTGCTTTAGCCATCACAGGATCAAAGCGACGCACATACCTTCCTGTACTCTCAGCTCTCACACCGCCTCATCCACTTAATTTGAACACTTTAACGGTGCTGTGTTCCAAATCACCGTCAGCTTCGCCTCTTCCGCACTGAATAATGGGGAGCCTGTGGTCGTCCTGCTTATAGCATGTATATTTAGCACTTGTCTCCGTATGAGGAACGTTCCCACGTTTGCACATCCGTTCGTACATGTCTGTTCAGCTCTGATTTACCCCTTTGCATCCCGGTCTCCTGCGATCTTGCCGTTTCCACTACAGTATGAAACCCTGCGCTGACTAAAAATGCTTTGCGAGGAGACGCAGCTAAAACAATGCATCCGCGATCGGGCAACCATCACTAAGCACTGTGCATCGTAAAGACTATTTGCATGCTCTGGACTTAAAGCTTTGCAATGCCTGCAAGTGGTTTATGTGGTTCTTCTACAGTGCTGAGCCTGTTACAACATTCGCAACGCCAAGCATCAAACTGAAGAGGCGCTGGACAATGTACTTTAACCTGGGTGATTTTCATAAACCTGCATTCATGCTGTTGTATTTTGAGTGCTTTAACAGATGCCCTGCACTTGTTTGTATTTTCAAATGTCTATTAAATGTAACGTTTAGTCTGGAGATTATAATACGCCAACTTCTCTTGAATAAAAACCAAACATAGAAACTGAAATTAAATACGAAATTTGAGTTGTATATTTGAGAACACTTGTCAGGTTACTAAGAATACCTAGTTATCTCCGTGAAAACGAGCAAGTCAGATTACTGGTAAAGAGTCTTACAGCTCAATGCTTAAAAATTCCTGTCAGCCCACATTCACCATCAGACTTATGAATACATCCTCTTACTGTCACCTTGGGTACATTTCTTGGAAATCAGTGCTGCCTACTGCAGAGCACCTTGGGTAACTCACGAAGGCAACAAGCTAGACCAGGGTTCTTCAAATCTGGACCTCGATTCCTAATCCAGGCCTTGTTTTCAGTTCTCCCAGGTAGTTTAATAATTACTGATTCTGATTGGTCAGAAGCTTCACACCTGACTGACAGGTAAAGGAAGGCTGGAAAACCAGCAGTGCTCGGACCTCGAGGACCATGATTTGAATAACCCTGGAGCTAGACCAAGGCTCTGGGCCTTTTAAGTTTTCTTAATAGAACTTCTGTACACTAGGGACTTCTCTGAGCACCAGTATGGGGGACCAGACCAATCACTCGTGACCCACATCTCTCTGGTAAATACCAAGCATAAAGGTGACGGTTACAACAAGTAATAGTGGAAATGTCTTGGGTAATGGGGTCAGTTCTCCTTCAAATACAAATATTAACACATATTAAGACAAATACAACATACCTCAAATATGGCTCTGAACTTCTATCGCAAATCTCAAAGTCACACTGCCCTCTGCTGGCAGAGATTTATTTTTAGCATCAAACGAAATACCAAACATCTCACCACTGCAGCTTACGTAAGTAAACAATTGCAGGAATAACAATGTAAGAATTGCTCGTTTGCATTAAACTCCAAAATAATAAGCGTTATTATGTGATACTGAAATAGTATTGTGTGGCATTGTAACAAATTATTTTAAGCAGCAGCAATCAATAATTTGGTTCTGCAATGCAGTGAAAACAGTAAAGATGGGGCAGACTGTATATTTCGCTCTTCCCCAAAATATAGATTTCCACATTCTAAACACATACAATTTATCCAAACACGTATTTTATATCGAATTTTGCTTGGCAAAGCTCCACCAAAACACAGGACAGAGACACAGGAGATCAGGGATAAGTCACCTAATTGGAGAAAAGAAAACCATAACACAAAACATGAATGATGCCCCTTAAAAGAAAATTCAACCACCTTTTACAAACCACCTAAACGGGCCACATGCAAATCCACGATTACTTATAACACTAGGACTAAGCCTTCCACTCTATTCCTATCCCCATTCACTCCTGCTTATGCTGCCCAGCTGAGCCTATAAAAATCCTAACTGGCAATTAGTCCCATTAAGGCCAGCTGGCTTTCATGAACTGGGCTACCTGTGAGTACGGAGCTGCTGATCATTCGTCACGGAAAGCCAACGGCTCGGCCAGACCCAGCGGCCTGCTATGCAGCTCCGCCGCGGCGATCATTAAGCTTTCCACACAGATTCCGCTCATGGTTTCCACATGACAGTAATTACCTTTTCCAGTGACTGTTCACATTAAGCGGAAAAAAACAACGCCGACGGAATTTAGGGAGTACTGTTTCCGCCGAATTGTACCTTGCGTATGGGTACCAGATGTGTTTTAAGCAAAGCTTAAAATAGGTTTTCTAAAGTGATACAATTGTATATGCTACCTGACCACGTCTTAAACCAACAAGTTAATCTAAAAAAAAAAAATTAAATATGAGCGGGTAGTAGAGTTAGAAAACATGGATTTCTATTTTGATGGTTGCTAGATCAAGCCGCAAGAACGCACTTCTTGTATTAAACGAGGGAGATTAACAGGCGGTCCAGTAACCCATTCAGTTATTTAAATGGGTACAACTTCGCCCCAGTTTACTGTGTTTATAGCATCCGCTAAGGAGGAAGACGGTCTATGCTTATGCAGCCGAGTTTAATATTGCGTGCATTGTACAGTCTCATTGACCGTCTTTATCATTCAAACTCTGAACTCTAGTCTCAGGGTAAGAAGCGATTCATGGCAAGGGTTACTGCCGCTAAAATAAGTAAAGTCCATTTACGTAATCAGTGTGGCTTTCAGAAAACTTTGTAAATTATGGCGTTTACAGTTAATTGATAATTTAATTTTCTAATTAAACATTGTTGGGGAATTTACATCAAAAGAAATATTGCAATATTATTGATAAAAACAAGACATTTACAAGAACAAGTAAATGGTTATAGAAACTGCAGCAGTAACATTACAGGTTCAGGAGGGTTCCTGAATGATGCAACATGAGCGCAATCTATCAACTCAGGCAGATTTCCCCAGTTTCATGTAAATCTTCCTGCTCGCCTTCCCTTGCAGTGCCGCAACCTGAGTCGAGCATTTGCTAAACGCAGTTAAACAAAATGTTACATTTAAAAGCGCAACCTCTGCACCGCAGTGCCACACACTCGTTGCCAATCACTATAGCGTTTCAGTGTTATAATCTAAATTATCCAACATATTAGTATATCATTTTGGAGAAATGATATACTAATAAATCATAGACTAATTACACCTACTCTAGATTGGCCAACGGAAAGATATAATATGCATTTTTATTAACTATGCATAGATACGTGCCTAACTAATCGCATATCGTACTTTATACAACATATAGGTTTGACTAGTTATTAGGCTCGTTGTGATTACGTTAGGACAACATATCCCAGAATGCAGCGCTATTCACGTGACAATAACACTCAGGACCCCGTGTATGAGACGTCATTGTCATTGCCTGCTAGTAGGCTAGCAAAACAGAACGGGGACATTTTATTTTCCATTTTTGGAAAAATGAAATGACTTACCGTCGGTTATATTGTTCACTTTTATGAACCAACCAGCTGGCTAGTTAGGTAAATCACTGCCATTACTTTACGAAAATAACTTACTGACACTAAAATGATAATTTATTTCAATTAACGAAACAAACAGCCAAATAATTAATGGAATTTTGCTTTAAACGTACGCTCATTTTTATGTCACTTCTTTGGATGTGAATGTGAACTCGGAAATATGTATTGTAGCCTGCTCGTTAATGTCACTAGTTCGTCCTCGTTTGTCGGCCGGGAATTGATATAACTGCTATACGCAAGCACGCAATCACCTTTAAAAGCGATACGTGCGGCAATCGATTGTTGTAACAGCGTAAGTATTTCATGTGCATTTGCGCCAATATGACAAGAAATTACGGTGCATTTTATTCTTTATATGCTAATTCGTACTTCATTTGCGGTATAGAGGTTAAAATGCACGGTAATTTCTTGTCATATCGGCGCAAATGCACCTGTATATTTGCGCTGTTACATTAATCGATTGCCGCACGTATCGCTTTTAAAGGTGAATGCGTACTTGCGTACCAGTTATGTCAATCCCTATTGTCGGCAGACTGCATGGGTGAAACGTGTCCCAGAATGATTTACGGGATTATATACAATAAAAAGGACTAAATAAAAACGGGGCCGAATACTGAGTTGTACAGTTTTGATCAATTATAATTTAGCGTGTAGTTATGTTGGAGTTATGTTAGGTGGTCAGGATCCATATACCTCCCCTTTACCTTACAGGTGTTGTGGGTGTGATTGAAGATGAGCTGCGTCATACTTATGCTGCGGCTGCACCGTGGCGACCATGTCAGAGCCCTGCGACCCCCCTGCTACATCTCCCTCCGCCAGCTCAGTCATGCTCGCCCTGTGAGGTATAACTTGCGGGAGTGCTACCGTCTTCTGCAGCTGCCTGAGGATGCAGAGGCCAGTCATGCCCAGGTGAAGGATGCCTACCTCCGCATGGCCAAACTGTACCACCCCGATTCTGGGGTGCCCACAGCGGATGCCGGCCTTTTCTCCCAGATCGAAGAGGCCTATCGCACTGTGCTGGCACATATAGCAAGGCGGCAGTCAGCCTGGGAGCAGCCGGAGGCAGAAGAGGAAGAGGAGGATAGACTGAAGACACAGTCGCCCCAGCATAGGCACTACCTCAGCTACGAGGGCGTTGGCTTGGGCACACCCAGCCAGCGAGAGCGTCAGTATCGCCAGTTCCGTGTAGATCGGGCCACAGAGCAGGTGCTGGAGTACCGGAGGCGGGAGCTAGAGAGGGTGGCCGCTGCAGATGAGGGTGCCATGGTGACACAGGATGTACACAGGCGGAGCCGGAAGGTTAAGATCACGCAAGCAGTGGACCGGCTAGTGGAAGACCTCATCCAGGAGTCGATGGCCCGGGGTGACTTCCACAACCTGCCAGGTTCCGGAAAGCCCCTCAACAAGTTCAATGAGAATCCGTATGCCGACCCTATGACACACAACCTCAATCGCATCCTCATCGACAATGGTTACCAGCCGCAGTGGATCGTGGCTCAGAAGGAGATCCGAGAGATGGCGGATAAGCTGCGAGCAGGGCTGCTAGGGACCCGGGCGAAGCTAGGGGACCCCTTGACCCCAGCAGAGGAGCTGGAGTGGAGACAGTGCTGCCAGACTTTCAGTGAGGATCTCAGCAAGCTCAACAAGAAGGTGGATAATTTCAACTTGATCGTGCCTCTGCTCAGCAGACAAATGGTCCACTTCAATCTGCAGCGTGAGGTGGACCGGGTCCAAAGGGCTGACCAAGAGGGAAGACTGGAGAGGGAAAAGGAGAGGGAGAGATTGGCAGATAAAAGGAACTCGTCAGAGACAGCTAATCATGGACTGTTCTCTTGGGTGCTAAATCTACTACGATAACATTTCTGTTTACATGTACTACACATACACATGAACTGAGCTGCAGGTTCACGCAATCTGGACATTTCTGTAGTGTAAATCAGCGTTCACTGGGCCTTTTCTGAAATCTGATCAATACTGTGATCTTTTTGGGACTCAAGTTCAGCATTCTGTCTGTCAGAAGTATACATCCATTTGCTCTCTATTTGCACATCACATGCAAAGATTGTATTTTAATTATAATGTCTGAACTTCCACTGACTGTCTCATTTTATGACTGCTAATTAAAAGATCTGACTGCATATTTTTGATTGCGAGTTTTTGACTGCTGGCCGGTGTAGACCTTATGGCACCCAATTTAACCTTCCTGGTAGTTTCCCAGAATCAGTCTATCTGGGAATTATTAGTACCGTTCTGAAGCCATGTATTCTGGTGAATTTCACGTAATGTTACATCTGCAGAAAGTCCATGTATTTTGACTAGTTCCCTGCTAGATACTGGTACCAGTCAAAATGTCACAATAACCATGGTAAATAAAAAAACATTGCATAACAACTCTCCTAGCCTTGCAATGAATCTCTTGATATTGATTTGAACACATTACTTGTACAAACATGTTTTTGACCTTCTCTGTACCCATTGAATCATTAAAATAATTTTTAGACGTCCATTTCAGGGATGTGGTAACTACAAAGTTTTTATTGCATGCTCTACACAGCATGTTTATGTTGTTTACTTTATATTTACTGGAGGAAATATATAAAATACTAGATATTTCCAGCTAAAAGTCTGTTTGCAGATGCACATATTTGCATAAATAAAAAAAGCAGGAAAATAAAAGAGAAGTAGCATTTGGTGTTGTACTAATAGATGCAGCCATTTTTTGCTTTCCTCTAGAGGGCGACAAACCGCCATGTCCTCTGGATTTCTCTGGAAAGGAGAACGTCAGGTTTGGTTTCCAACCGTGTAGACTGCTTACTCATTCGTTTACACTTAATGTTTTATTATAAGAAATGAAACATCACACACAAAATCACAACTGACAAATGGGTGCTGTTACATTATTACACAAGTGCCTCATTTAGAACGAGTATTGTTGCAGTGTTACGCAAGCCGCATACGCCGCATGTGAAGATAGCTAACACTGCAACTGCAGTAGATTTTGTAGTTGCTTAGCAACCCTCCCCCCCAGCTCCACCACCCCTCACTGATTGAATCTGACGTGTTAACGGGTGAAAAAGATACAAGCAGCTTAATCTTAGTGCAGGTGAGATATTGGAGACTCTGGAGGTAATGGACATTTCAGTAAGATTAGAATTTTCAGGTAATAATTGATCTATGCTTTTTTATTGGTTGAATGTGCCATAATTCCAATGTCATTTATACTACGAATATTGAATGCATAAAAACATGCATCCAGGATTCACAGCTCTGACATATATACTGTATATATGTCAGTTTAAAGCTCAAGGGAGACATGGTTCTTCCAGGGATTGGGTTCTGCCCAAGTAGCAATGTAGTATAGAAATAGTTTAAAGAGAAAAATACCTCAGTATGTGTATTATAAATGATACTGCGATATAAAGGTATGACACAAACCTGGAAGGTTTATTGGGTGGCAGAGGTGGCAGCTTGTGTCCCGTTAAGCAAGGAGGACAGATAACATGTAATTGTCGTGCAGCATCGCAGTGAGCATTAGCGGACTTGACGGCGTTGTGCTGGCAGGAGTGTGCAGCCAGTCCCTCACGCGTCGATGTCATCGACCCTGTCAGAACGCATCATTCTGTCCCACTTGCTCTCCATTTCCTGGCTCCCCTGCCTAGACATCTGGATTCGCCTGTGTGTGTGTGTTTGTGTGTGTGTGTGTGTGATGTGTGGGCTATGTGTGTGTGTTTGTGGTGTGATGCGTGTGTGTGTGTGTGATGTGTGTGTTATGTGTGTGTGTTTGTGTGTGTGATGCGTGTGTGTGTGTGTGATGTGTGTGTTATGTGTATGTGTGTGTTTGTGTGTGTGTGTGTGATGTGTGTGTTATGTGTGTGTGTTTGTGTGTGTGTGTGTTTGTGTGTGTGTGTGTGTGATGTGTGTATGTGTGTTTGTGTGTGTGTGATGTGTGATGTGTGTGTTATGTGTGTGTGTTTGTGGTGTGATGTGTGTGTGTGTGTGTGTGTGTGTGTGTGTGTGTGTGATGTGTGTATTCCCAGATGTGGATTAAGGATGAAGGGATCAGCTCTCCATGTCCATCAGTCTGGAATACACATACAGGGGAAAACCATTTTGTTGGTAACGAAAAGAACCTAAAATTATCAAATACATAGCAGCCATAGAAATAAGTGATTGAGAACCTTGTCTGCAAGGCACCAAAGTGATTCTTTAGCATTTATTCATTTAGTGGATGCTTTTATCCAAAGCAATATGTAGCTGAGAAGGGTCAGATGGTTCCCAGAGCAATTGCAGGTTAAGAGCTTTACTCAGGGGCCTAATGGTGAAATCACTCCCCTGATCCTGGGATTTAATGCAGCAACCTTCTGATTTCACGCACCAGTCCCCTTAAGTGTTTTAAAGCTCATTCCTTTAGGTGGGTCTGCATGCCGATGGTCCCAACGCCACTAAGTTTGACGGACGTTGACGGATGTTTCTTGCACCCCCTGGGCTCTGGTAGTACACATGTATGGATCTTCATCAGTCGGGTATCTCATTAGGATCCAGGCTGATATTGATAGTCACCTCCTCTGGAAGCGTACAGTCGAGCAGTCATCCATCAGGTGGAGCAGGAACAGTGGGGATGTATTTACATAATGACAATAATCGATCACTGAGAGCGCATGGCGTTTGGGGGGAGGGCTTCGTGAGGTTTCAAGCCTAGTGGCTTTTATTATGAAAAAGCATGTTTTAAAAATAAACAGATTCCTTTATCTTGAAGACATTGCTCATTCTGAAATAAACTATTTAACATTATAACATATGCAAATGAATGGTGCCACAGAATTTCATCTTTTCGCCCCAAAAGTTACTGATATCTTGTGGGCTGGCTAGATAAACTCCACTTTGGTTCCCAAACCTCTCCTTAGGGGGCCCTCAGCCATTCCACATGTTTGCTAAATTTCTCCACCAGCTCAATTAATGAATTAAATAATTCAATGGGGTATTGATTAGCCAGACAAGGTGGGGTAGTGGTCGAGTCAAAAAATACATTGGTGTCGTATATACTATGGCAATTTTAGGAGATATCTTGAAATGGCTAAGCTGACACACTTTGACAAACATAATATCATAGTTTTACACCAACATGAAGATCATTTACGCATCATTTTTTTTGACTGCCTAAAATTTTTGCACAGTACTGTATATTGAAATAGTTGCATGTTTAATAAAAAAAAAGACTCATTAGGAAACGTGAAGGCCTACAGAACCGTGCAAGCTAGCTTAGCTTGTGAAATCAATGGTATAAAATCAATGTGCAGCATGTTGAAATGCACTTTCCACCCAAATCCATGTCACAGCGCAGAGCACCGCGGAGTGGAAAGTTTCTGAGCGGAATAGCGTCTACCTCCCAGTGATGGGCTTTCGAAAAACAAGATTATGCAGCGTGCGCTGAGGAACACAACGTGAGGATAGTCACACGGGACCCTGAGTGACACACTGTGGATGGAAGACAGTGAGCAAATGTGTGAAATGATGGAATTCACTGAAGAAGACCTGGACCAGTATCTACAAAATCAGGTAATTATCTCACATACTGGGCGTAACTTCCATCAAAGAATATACATGTTCAGCTTACCCCAGACCATTATATTCAGGATTTCTGGAAGTTTTTCAAATGATATGCAATTAAAAGACAATTTAATAAAATATTTATATTTGTCATATTTGCATTTTACATATTTAGTGGACGCTTTGTCCAATGTGGCATAAAAGTAAAGTAAATAGTACATTGCAAGTTTATACCACAGAATTCCTCCAAGGACCATGGCTTATATTCCAGTTTTAACCCTAACACCTCACACTTTCCACCATTGAGGTGTCTCCTATTGAGTGTACTCAATTCTTTCATTTTTACTATTTAATAAGAGCGTAATACTATATTTTACTCTGTGGAGGTGGACCTCAGACACAGACAGGTCTCAAAAACAGTGGAGGAGGTTCAGAAGATCGTCAAGGACCTGACGTCTGAGGTCAGCGTCAAGGACGGTCGCTTTCAATCCATCTCCAACTCCGGTGTCCACAGCGACAGCCTCAAAGTGAGGACACACCCAGAAGAGCCATCTTTTTTACGAGTCTGTGCATTGGTCTGCCCTTGGGTCGAAGTTAATGATTTTATCCTTCGGTCCATAGGATCAACCTGCTTTACTCGCCAAATGGGCCACACTGCTCAGGGGACGGTGTGCGTTCAATCCAGCTATCCAGGTAACATACAGTACAACGCCCAGGAGAGCATAGACAACTTCAAATGCAATTCAGCTTGAGAAGAACTGAGAGATAACAGATAAGACATAAACTTAAGGAGTAAATAGTTTTCCCAGCTTTTACTGTAATTATCCAATAACCTGCTTTCTGAACGACAGCTGATTGCATGTATCCCCCCAGGTCCTAACACCCACCCAGTTCCTCATTTCGGTGCCGTTGAGGGGACTGACGGGATACAGGGAACGACGGGCCCGGCGGTGGCGCTACTATTCGCTGAGCGGGTCACGACGGCAATCTCCGGTCCGTGAGCCGGAGAAGCTGCACCAATGGCTGGAGCTGGACAGCTTCCTGAGCCCCACACAGGAGTGGCATGATAGCCACGTCGCCATCGAGGGTGACATCGTGCCAGCCAAGGTGGTCAGTGTCTTCAAGGAGCAGGTGGAAGAGGCCGTCAAATCCCGCAGCTTAGCCAGTGAGTCATCCTGAGACACAATTCTCTGAAGTACCTGACTTTAAACAAGAATGGCAGCGTGGTAGGTCAGCTGGTATCCATGGCGTCTTTGTTCACGTGTGACAGCATCCTTTAGTAGAGTGAACCTTCTCTCACACTACCTCCTTCACTGGATAAACTTGAGTTATGGTTGGCTGATAATAAATAACATTCAGTGCATCTATATACAGCACTAGAAAAAAATTAAGAGGCCACTCTATCTTTTCTAAAAATCTAGATTTTTAAATCCTGTTTTAATCCTCATTCTGCTGGCAGAAGGCTACATTGTGAAGCAGGCTGAAAGACAGCAGTACAGAAGAATAAGGTGAAGCAGGAGATACTGGAAATGACCAAAAACTAGCCAGGTAGAGGGCAAAAGTGACTTTATAATGCCAGAGATGACTGTCAACTTATCTCGCAGTGCCTCATGAATCGGAGGATGACATCAAGTGACCTTCAAAAAGAACGGGAAGCATTATTGGTGTGAAGTGCACTGCTAGGGCAATCCATGACATGCTTCTAGAAGCAGAACTGAAGTCCTATAAAGCAAAGAAGAAGCCCTTCTCCAGTGAGCAACAGGGAAAAGCAAGGTTGGAGTTTGGAAAAAAAATGGACATTTTACCCAGACACATACCTTCGAACTGAGAAATGAGTGAAATTGAAAATTTTGCTGTGGTCTCTCCATTTTTTTCAGCGCTGTATGTCCTTGTAACACACAAAGTGTCCTTGAGTAATACCTTAACAAATGGATCTACCTGAGAGAATCGTACTAGCGGTGTGGAATGAGTGCATAGAGATATCTATCCAAAGCTTTCAGGCATCAGGTGACTCAAAACAGAACAAGGAGTCCAATCACAGCTCATTTTCCCCAGTAGCTCGTCAATCGACTGACCCCGTTAGTCTGTGCAGTCTCTATGGGCATGGGACCCAAATCATTGAACCCACACCACAGAAGAACAGACTCAGTGGGTCGCCTGGTGTCCTGTGACGACCTCTGTGAACTGGGCCAGCTGTCTGGTCCAGTAGTGTAGACCACCCAGTTTAAAGATACAGTCATTCTTCCAGGTAACATGTAAGGTTTTAGGTATGATCAGAATCTCTGGAAACTTCTCTAAATGACCAAAGGATAGATAGACAAGCTGGGTATCAGTTCCAAGAATCTGTCTAAGTTTCAGTGTGTATTTGGAGCACATGCTGCACTCTCACACGCCTCCATGTGCAGTACCAGCATTTCAGCTCCCATTACTTACGTTAGTTTTGTTCTGTCGCAAACAATAAATCCTACGGCTGAGCAATGAAGGGCAAAATAACAGAAGCCACGCAGAACGACCTGCTGGACACATAAATCCAGCATGGAGCGTTAAAGTGTTATGTGGGGTTTTTTGTGCACTTTGTCTTCCTTTTATGGTGCTAATCCCCATCCCTCAGCCCCAGGGCACATCTGGAATGGAGTTAATTACTTTTTCTGGCTGCTTCCAGCTTTCCCACACGATCTATATATCCAGATGTACACATACACACACATATACACACACACAGAGTCTATGCGTGGTAAGGTCCTTCACGCATGTACAGGTTTATGAAGATTTAGCTTTATGTTACTGAAGGCTCACATTATGGCAGGTGTGAGCCTCAACCAGAAGGTGGAGCCGTTTTGTTTAATCAAATCAAGTCAAGTGTAGCTTGACTCGTTACACCAACCATATTCAAGACACTGCATATAGCAATGCGACATAACGTTTCCCAGGGCTGTGAGGTTACATATATATACATATATATGCAGAGGTAGACTGGACAAGCTAAAAAAAAAAAACGATACACAATGTAGAAGTAAACAATGATTAAAGTATGAATGTTTAGAACATTTAGAGCTTGCAATGATAGAAGAGCACATAAGTTTTATGCAGGAGTAAAATGGTGAATGAGTAAATAGATAAATAATGATAAATCAGAAGTATTGATTATGTAAATTCACTGGCACAGATGATCGATGGATGCAAAATGCTTGATGTTTTGGCTTGATCTGGCTTGCCAGGTAAAGTCAGCGTCCTTGACACCATGGGCTCGGTGGTCCGTGTTGCTGTGGAGACATCAGACGCCCAGATCGAAGTGGAATTGGTGCCGACGGTGGAGCTGATGCACTCCTGGCCCAAGAAGGCCCGCTGGCCCCGGCTGCTCAAGCGATGGCCTCCAGCGGATCGTGTCCGCTGCATCAAGGTGAGGAAACCAGAAAAGCTGTCACATGACCAGGGATCAGGAAGGTTTATCGCAAGGTAAGAGACAAGGCACGATCGCCAGATGGTGAGAGAGAGTGAGAGCCAGTCTTCAAAGCAAGCCTGTTTTAATCTGTAGATTTTCTTCACAGTGTATTAGTTTTCATTAATAAAATCTCTCATGGGGGCAGCATGGTGGTTAGCAGCTGTGGGTACAGGGTTCAAGACTCCACCAGGGTTCTGTGTATAGAGTTTGCATGTTCTCCTAGTGTTGCTGTGGATTTTTTTCTGGGTACTTACAGATTCCCCCACAGTCCAGAAACATGCTGAGATTAATTGGAGTTACCTAATTATCTGTGTGCGTGTGTGTGTGTGTGTGTGTGTGTGTGTATTAGTTTTATATTATGTTGTGGGGACCAAATGCAAAAAAGAATATGTTTTTTTTTAAGTTGTGGAGGCCATTTTTCAGGTCCCCACAAAGATCTGTGAATTCAATCAAAAAAGTAAAAATGCCTAAAATCTCTTATTTTGTTTAGTTACTAAGGGCTGGGTAAGGTTTAAGGTCATCATGTTGGGATTAGAGTTTTCCGCATACAAATGAATGGACAGTCCCCACAAAGATATAAATACAAATCTTTGTGTGTGTGTGTGTGTGTGCGTGTGTGTGTGTGTTTTTGTGTGAGAATGTAATGGGTTGGTGCCCCATCCTGGTTTGTTCCCTGCATTGCACCCATAGGCTCCGGACCCCCCACGACCCTGAATAGGACAAGCAATGGCAGAAAATGGATGGATGGATGGATGGATGGATAGATGGATGGATGGAAATCTCTCATGATGTGATTGAAGTCATCATGTAGATAATTAATCATCTCATTTTGTTATTCAGTAATTGAGGGAATGTGAACCCTTAAGCTATTACACAGTGATATCAAAATAAACCCATTCTCCTGAACCACTATATGATATGATAACCCAATGGAACTGAATCGATCTTTCCCCCTGACAGTCCTTTGGATTCAATCTGCTGGCTACGTCCAACTACCACTGGCTGCTGTCCTTCTCACGGGCAGAACAGGTGCTGCTAGGAAGCATCGACGAGGATGGGGGTTGCCGAAGGAAGTGCTACAGGATTGTCCGGCAGCTGAAGGAGGATGTCTGGTGTCCCGGCAACAAACCTGCCATCACAGCCTATCATCTGCAGGTACCAGTCGCTCTGCTCTTCTTCACAATCCAGTGCTCAAACCCACCATCACAACAGCCCAACCATGTTCTCACCTGTTCTTGAGCATCAACAGAACTCTCTTCTTTGATTCTTTGAAACCATTCATTTACTTTTGACTTCATGTCATGTCAAATTTTTTGATTCAAGTTTTGACATCATTACTAATGTGGTTGTAATTGTGTAGAAGTCTCTGATGGAGTTCATCTTTGGGTCTGTTACCTGTCAGCACAGTGGTTGTCTTGTCTTACTGCTGATCTCATTCCCCTCACCTCCATTCCCCCACCCTCCACCACACTCTACCAGAACCTGCTTTTTTGGACCTGTGAGAAATACCCCAATTCCAAGGACTGGAAGAACCTGAAAGAGAGCGTCCTGAGGCTGGTCAGGAAGCTCCACAAGTGTGCTAGCCAGCGTTACCTCAAGCACTACTTTGTGGGCTCCTATAACCTGCTCAAGTACACTAACACCAATGATCTGGATGACATGGCCAGCAAGATCTCCACGTTCCTGGACAACCCAGCTGCCTACATCCACTAACACCATGACTTTTAGCACAAAATTGGAACACCTGCACTCAACATTTATTACTTCTGTTATATTTGTGGCATGTATGCTGAGAAGTAGTTCAGTCTTGAGTGCATTAGATATTTATTGCTGGACCAAAGGATGTCATACTGTATGTTCTTGAAACCTGAAATGGCAGTTTCTTAGCTGTTTTAGACGCTGTAATAACCCACTGATCAAATAAATTGGATTAATGTTGTCTTTTCTGATACACATTATGTTTCCTGTCTGGAATAATGTGCAGTCCAAAGCAAGAGGAACATAAATTTTTATTATCCTTAGAGGTCATTCGCACTATCCTGCTCTTAAAGCAGCCGTACTGGAAGACTTTCAGTTGAACAGTGATATTTTTATAACATCCATTTTTATTACAATGCTGGCAATATCACACAACATCCTGACTGACTCTAGAACTGTATCCACACAATGAATTATGAATACAATATCTTACATCCCATCCAGGATTGTGTTCCATTGTGTCTAGTTCAGGATCCAGCACTACCTCCCGCACCCTCCCCC
>JAODLC010000001.1:50235747-50277744 GCA_026781145.1 Hippopotamyrus pictus
GGTGGGTGCTGGAGACATGACTCACAATGTAGGACACCCTGAATGGAATTCCTGCCCATCACAGGAATATCCTTCTTTTTTATTTTTTCTTAGAATTAGTATTATAGTCAGTTTTTTTGATCCCAGGGGGATCTTATGCAAACTGCAGCAAGCAAGAAGAGCACAGAGAAACATTTATTCAGTGCAAAAGACAAGATGCAAGACAGTACGCATGGTGCAAACTCAGTACACAAATGCAATCCTGTGAAACAAGATACTATAAAGTATTAAAGAAATTAAATCTTTCTTACATTGTTCATTTGGTCTGAAAATGCATTATTCCGTAGGCGTTAGCCGTTTAGACATAACTGGTCATTTGATTAAATATTCCATCCACTTTCCATAACCGCTTGTCTTATGCGGGGTCACAGGGGTCTAGAGAAGCTGCCGACACAAGGCCATGAATAAGCCAGGATGGGGCACCCACCCCCACACTCACACACCATTCATTTAATTAGATATTTATTAAAGTAATTGAAATATTCATGAGGTAAGCAAAGAAAAAAACAAAAAAAATGATTGAGCATGTATACGTAGCACATGCCATCAGTAAAACCATTATAATAATTACTAATAGTCTCATATTAGGTTTGTTAATACCTTTGGTGATTGTCTTGGTAACGCTTATGAACCGGCAAGTATTTATTGGGGGGGGGGGGGGGGGGATATTATTTCTGACAAAGGAAAACGAATGGAGTGAATGAAAGGAAATGATTTCCACTGTCATTTAATGTCATTTAAAAAATCATGAAGACCAACCAACCCAAATATGTATACATTAGTGGCTTCCCTCTGAAATCGCATTCCTTATGGATTCAGGGGCTTACAGGAAGTGACATCACACGATGTCTGCCTTTTCAGGTTGGTAATAATGGCAGCCTGACTGCATTAATGCCCCTTAGCCACTGCCTCATTCCATTAAGTTGAAAGTGCTTCTGGGTCCCACCCAAACAGCCAGAAAAATGAAAGATTTAAGACATGAAGCACTAAAACAATAAATGAACAATCGTCATCGTCAAAGGAACCAGAACTTTTGGCTGGGCAGCCCCCCCTTAGTATAATTGCAATTTTCCAAAGTCGGACAAACTCCAGATGGACGCCTTGGGCAGAGTTTGCCGTTTCGTGACTGCAGGGGCGGGGCCACTAGAACCACCGCGAGTGACAGAGAGACGAGATAGCGACTGATGGGCGAAGGAATGTTTTTTCACAGTAACACGATGACAAATGTTGCACTAGTTAACAAAACTCACCACTTTTTTAAATTTTAAGCATTATGCAGTTTCAAGTGCAACTGCAATGCGAATAACCAAATGCTCTATGATTCTCCGGACGCCTCAGATATTAAAACTCCGGAGGTTTAACATGACAGTGGTCTGTACCTGTATCTGCCTGTGTGTAACAGTGCGGGGGCTATGCAGCATACTAGGTTTATTTTTTTACTTAGGCTGCACACAGGTTTTTTCCTCTTTTTCTTTGAGCTTGGGGTGTCTCATTTACTGTGCTTTCACTCACTTTTAGCAGCCTTCCAGCAGCCTGTGTTCATCCTAACGAGCCGAACAGGCTCTTTATCTGCTGCAAGATCCCGAGAAACTGGCAAAGACATGCATTTAGACTGAGGACGTTGATCTGCTCCTCCTCGGAGGGAGACTCCAGTCGACTCCTCACTCCAAAAAGCCCCCCAGAATCTCCTTTCTCACTAGCCGCTTTTGAGGTTTTTTTTCGACCCGCATCCTGAATTGTGATTAAAAATGCTTTTCAGCTTCCCCCACTTACTTCGGAGGCAATCTAACAGTGGGCCCTGTGAATTTTTGGCTTTCCTCTTTAAACCCGGGCCTTTGGCTCTCGTTGGAGGTTGCCTAGCAACAGCAAATGGTTCTAGGAGAGCAGCCTTGCTTCTGATAGCTCTCTCTCTCTCTCTCTCTCTCTCTCGCTCTCTCGCTCTCGCTTTCTTTCTCTCACTCTCTCCACCACTCTCACTCTAGAAGTTCACCACTCCATCGCGCCAAAACGCCGCTGAGCCGGGAGTCACACCAAGCCTGCTAGCTCACCGCTCCACCATCTGGGAGCGCGTAATCCCGACAAACCCCATCTATTCACCTTGAAACGAGCACGGACTCATGCTTACACACACACGCAGATTTAAACACTTCGGGCACACACATACGCACGCTACTCGTGCCTGTTAGCATGTCTCACCGCTACTGGGACCCCGTATGTTGACACATTTTCTTATTTTCGTCAGAGAAGTGGGAAACGGCAGGATTGAGAGACACACCTCGGCCCTGTGGTAGCTTCCAGTGCTGCCTCAGATAAGGCATTAATGAGATAAAAAATGGGAGAGAAAGCATACCCCTGGTATCTTTAGCAACCATAAGCTGACTCGCTCTCTGTACACACACAGTGCCTATGTCCCTGTTCTGCAATCATAGGTCATTCTTCAAAATTAAAATTTATTTTGTAAAGGTTGTGAGTATCCAGTGCCAGAGTCAGAAAAAACGTGATAGAGGGTCGTGTGGGGGAAGGGGAGGGGGTTAAAGTTGTTGATCAGGGGGGCATTGAGTAAGCAGATGATCTGTAGTCACACCCCTGTTAGAAACTGACTTTTTTTGTTTTAGGATAAACACCTTTATTAAAACATAAAAATTAAAAAGAAGACAGTGTCCTTGGTAGGTCACATCTGGGGGGGGGGGAAGGGGGGGGCAATGGCAACACCATTTTCATCCCCACCTTTAACACTGTAGCGTTGTGTCTGTTTGTTCCACAATTTAGGCTGAAGAAAATGCGCATGTTTGTAAAAACTGGCGTCGCCAGGGAGCAGGAAATCAAAACCGAACAGCCGGTCGCTGTGGCGCCAGCGAAGACGGAGAATGAGGTTGACATGAGGTTAGGGTTCCTCACCCTGAACTGGCAGGTTAGGACAAGGTGGCGTTCACCGATGCCCCCGCTGGGAGACTGACGCGTGGCTGAAATGGGACCTGGCCTTGCACGTTTCCTCTGCTCTGAAAACAGCCCTTGGCTTCCACAGGAGCCATGAATAAATTTAATTTTAGAAAGCATTTCAGCCTTGTTCGATAGTTCTGACAGTCTGGAACACTTACATAACAGAAGGTACTGTGCATTAGAATAAAGTGGCCAATTAAGTGGGAATTAATTATATCCAGAAATTAAAAGTTCCATGATTTCTTCCAAGTACTTTTTATACTTAAATCAAAATCATACAATGTTAGATTTATCTATGATGTTAGAAAACATGCATACGTTTCATGAAAATCTCTGGGAGCGGTGCTGCAGTTTGAGAGCTGCTTTCAGTGCGTGTCTCTGTCTGGTTGTAGACTTTGCCTTGTCTTCCTGTGACCTTGTTTCCATGGGGACAGAGGTCAGTGACTGTGTCCTGTGGATTTCCAGAGGCACTTGTCAGCTGCACTCTGAGGGGAGCAGACTCTACAGATACTTGTTGCTAAAATAATTATAAAACACATTTATATTCATATGTATTTATTTAGCAGTCACCTTTATTCAAAGCCAGTACATAAAAGTACTGTGCTGAATGTATACCAACCCAAATGTTCGCCAACACAAAATCCCTTGAGTGCATTAAAAGCTGTGCATCTTTGTTTAATGTGCAAAGTACTAAAAATACAAGGCTTCACTGTATAGTATTAACACCCACCACATGTTAATCGTAAAGTAGAATAAGAAAGCATGCCTGTTTACATAACGAAAATGTTGCAAAGGCTATTAATAGTCTTCATCCATAGGCACAAGCAGACAGAGTTCAGAAGAGGATCATGATAATTTTGATGAAAGGCCTTCAGTTGTGCTGGAATATAAATGCAGAGAGCAGCTGTTGAAAAGAACATGAATTAATGAATCCATCCACCCATCCATTCATCCGTACTCCAACCATTAATCCCATACAGGGGCACAAAGGGGTTCAGAACCTATGCCAGGCAGCAGAAGACATAAGGAAGAGGTATTTCCTGGCACGGGCACACTAGATATTTTGGGTCGCATGGATGCATAACATAAGAACAAAAGAAATTTACAAACGAGAGGAGGCCATTTGGCCCATAAAGCTTGTTTGGGGAGAATTCAACTAATAGCTAACTAATTGCCCCCCAGTTCAGGCCAATCAAATTATGTTCCAAATTTTTTAGGACCCCGGTCACTCAGGGGGCCCTTGGAATCATCCTACCTACCACCTCCCCCGGCTTTTCGGTGCCCCTGCATCCTGAATAGGGTTCCAGCCCATTGCAAGGCACACAAACACTGCGGGAACTTTAAGAAGATCATCCACACATCTGCGAACAGCTTCTCCTGGTCAGGGTCACGGGTTGTAAAAACATCAGTTAGCCGGGCAGGATTCAAACCCTTAACGCAACAGGACCACTCACTGCATCACCATGTCACCCAGTCAGTGAGCTGAGCTTGACACTCAGGATTTCTGAAACGGGAAGAATCCACATTGCATAGACATTTTGAAACCTGATGAGGCGTAGGGCGACACTCACGCATTGCACACATCGCTGACAGCAACCTGCATTTAAAACTGACTTGGCAGTGAAAAAGGCCTCTATTTTGCTGCTGGGCTATTTTGTGAAGGGTGTGGCTGGCATCACAGTTTTGGGCAGCGCCAGATTCACACGGCCCCAGACAAACACTCTGGGCCGTCGCCTTTCTCTGTTCCTGTGTTGGCCCACTGCAACCCCCAAACCCACCCAGTAAGACCTCCTCTTTCTCATAAACATTTATTTAAATGTATTTTATTAAATGTAGCAAAATCATTATCAGAGCTGAGCACATCATTTCATCTTTTTACATTTGACTGAGAAGTCACTGTTTTTGAATCTAAAACTGCCAAAAACTAGGGCTGTCAAGATTAACAGGTTAACATGGATTAATCTATCATCATGATTAATCTGATTAAAATTTTCAATGCATCCGCAGCGCAGAATGACTCAAAATCCCTGAAATGTCTCTGTCGACCCATTTTGGGCAGTTTTGGTGCGTTCCATTTGCCCTGGGAACTCGTATTCCGAGTCGGATTCCGAGTTTTGAAGCGGCGACATGCGCGCTCCCGTTTCTTGGAGATCCGAGAAGTATCTTGGAGCAGCACAGAGGATCCGAGTTCAGAATCCAAGATGGCTGCGCCCTTTATCAACAGAAGGGAAAGTTGTAGTTTTATACTGTTTAAGGACTACTTCTCATTTGTGGCTCATTAAATCGGTTGCACACACTATACCGTCCAACTTATCTGTGGACGTGTTGCTGCGGAGTTTTATACGTAAAGCACCGTGCATAATGCGTTATCAACTGATATTGCTAACAATGGCAATTAACCGGGCTAAAACTGGATTTCATGATTAGTCTGATTATTTGTCGGATTTACGGTAGTTTGGGCTAACTGTAAGTGAACGAAGATAAAAACCATTTAAACTGAGGTACCTTAAATCCGACAAGTTGACCGGCTAAGCAAAAAATCTTGCTTTTTGATAGGGTCCATGGTATTGCGCTTCTGTGGCAGATGGAATGCATCCGACTCGTGTTCAAGATGTTCAATAAACATGTTAAGTACATATATATTCCCCTTTTTCTTGAGTCTATTTGCTCATGCAAAATGAAATGCGATTAATATAGATTAAAAATTAATTATATTTAATTGTGATTAATCGAAATTAATCCACAGCAACCCTGTGATTAATCTGATTTAAAAATTTAATCGTTTGATAGCACTAGTAACTACGCATGGTACTGTACCTCGAGCCGATGAACCACTGAAGCTGCGCAATGTTGTCATGAGTGTCACAAAGGAGTATCTGCATTTGTTGTGAATCGTTGTATTTAACCCAAGTTTTTTATGTAATAGGCTTCATGGCTGTTAGTTTCCTTTGTCCAAGTTGTCCGTAAGTCAGATGTTTTTTAACCCGAGGACTGCCTGTACAAAACATTTTTACACTATTAGTTTATTCTTAAGCATTCCATCTAAACTGCAAAAGTGTATGTCTTGACTTTGAGGTATTTAGTGACATTACATGAATATAATAACAGTATGCGGTCATAGTTTTATGTTTCAGCTTTGTGATGGGTCAGAACTTCCCTGTATTTTTTTTTTTTGCAGAGCAGATTCCAGTGAGAATCCACCAGCAGGAAGAGACAAATGGGGAAAGTTTCCTGATCAGAGCATCTCTTTAAATCCTGCGGGAAAATGGCTGGTCGCTACTGTACGTTGCAGGGGCACTTCTCTTTTAAAGGCCCCTTCAGCCTCGTCCCCTTGTTGGGTCGCTTGACAAGCAGGCCGAAGGCTTCATGACACACCAACACTTAAACTTTCGGCACGGTAAACGTCGACGTGTCTTTCAGCTCTTTGTCACGCCTGTCACCTATCAGCTCTTGTCTAGAGACACGAGTCTTTCATGAATATTTCACAAGACATGGGGCAACTTTATCCGATCGAGGAGAAAAGAGCGCACGCACTGAGCAAACCGGAGGAGGAGTATCTAATTTCTGTCCACTTATTTACTTCTCTCTTAATTGAAATAATGAGATACATCCTCTAATAAGAGACACATTTAGCCTACGGGTTTATTCTGGCAATAAAACTCCAGCAAACCCCAGATTTTAGCTGGGTCATATTACACAAGGCCTTATGAAGGGGAACGAAGAGCCGGCAGCCATCTAGGTACAGTTTCTCTGCATTTTTCACAATCCACAGATCAAAGGAGCATTAGCCTAAGACGAAGAAAGGTGTGTGTCAAACTGGAACAGACCAGCATGGGGGCTAACCTGCTTCCGGGGGAAATTCAGTTGACCTCTGAATGTTGGTCTAAAGAATCTACGTTTTTTCTGCATTTTCTCAGCATCTCTCCGTCAAGGTTGGGAGCAACAGGGTCTGTTTGTTGTGAGCGCCAGGGCCTACGCAGGTCTCACCGATGCACGAGTGATGAGTCTGGCGTAACGTAACAGAGAACCCCTCTGCCTCCACTCTGACTCTCCACTCTGCCTCCACTCTGACTCTCCACTTTCATTCTCCTCTTCCTATACCTCTCCCGCCTCTCTCCTTCTATTCTCCTATTATTCCTCTGGTGCCTTTTCTCACACAGGCATACAATGTGGCCACTGTTCCTCCTGGCTAGAGGACACGCCCCTCTGGAAACCAGGAGAAGAATAGTGGCTGGAGTGGCCCAGTTTTGTTTGACACAGGTGCCAAGAACTCAGTGCTCCTGTTGGGTTTTCTTTGAAAAGTTCGAAATTCAACACTTTTAAAAAGGCATGGGCATGCACCTGAACGGAGACCACGCTGCCTTTCAAAGTTTTCAGTTCACTGCCTTCCCCACAATTCAAAATTCTGCTTTAAACTGACAATTGTATCACCAATAATCTATATTATGGCCGCTGTAGCTCAGATTACTCATTTACTAGTTTATTCATTTATAGAATTTAAGAGCTTTGCAGGATCTTAAAGATAACACTGCTGAAGTTGTTCACAAAGGATCGATATTTCCCATTAATTCTGACGGCCCCTTACAGTTAAATGTCTAGTTCATGCTTAAGTACAAGATCCTGATACAGACCGAGGTCAATTCATTAATGTCCAAGATCTTCTAACCAGACAAAAGTCTGAATGTTACTGTGGAAAGGAGATGACATCAAATGAAGATCGATTGATTTATTTTGTTTCCATTCGTGCCCCTTTTTACTTTGAATGTTTTTTTTTACTTATGTCTGCAGTTTCCTTTTCTTCCAGTAGCATCTGTAAGACGCCTTCCTCACATCTCCATCACCTCAGTGAACTAACTGAAGGTGTTGCATTGCAGGCCTGGATTATGAGCATTAATCAGCCGTATCGTCGAAGGACAGCGTGCAGTAAAGCAACACTCATATATTCACTGACAAGTCCTTCCCCTCAAACAAACATCTCCATTCAACCACTTACTTGGATAAGGAGGAGAAATCTCTTGCTCAATATGTCTATAATAGTAACAGACATACATATGGGCACTGTTGTGACCATGCCAAGGTCAAAATGATAGCAAAGTAGTTACCACTATAGAACTATAAAACTAGAAGTCCTGTCCAAAACAGAAGTCACTTCGAATCCCTTATGACAAAATCAGTAGATTCTTATGCGGATGACATATTAATCTTTGATGGAAAATCCTTCTTAATGGATACGGAAGAGAATTGTGGAAGGAAAGAAAGTAGGACAAAAGAAAGAAACCCAAGTTCTTGAGGATTTAAACTTGGGTGTTCTTAAGAAGTTCCTACTCTCTTGAATTGAGAAAAAAAAATATTCTTTCATTGCTTAGAAATGCTACAAAGGATGGGTACCTACGTGAATCTGTTTACAATTAGCGTGTTTATAGAAACAAAGAGAAAGTCCTGCCACATCACACAGACAGCAGCTCCCATGCCAGATCAGCGTCTGGACGCCCCAAACGGCTTCATAAAGGGAGCTACTGAAGCAGGGGTGTCACATTCAGGTATCTGGCCGTGCTTTTCATTGCCTCTTAGGAATCATTCAGGACAGAATTAATCCAGTCTTTATGTTCCTGATACTTTCAGGCACTGATTAAAGAGAGGACTATCTCATTTGGCTTTCCCCATTTGAATCAGCTAAACAAACTTCATCAAAAAATCTCAGCAAAAGCAATAAAATGTAATTTAAAAAGCTAACCTTCAGTATTACTTGCTGCGATATGTCTCAACATCATGGTAATGATTATTGAGGGAAAGGATTCAAATTCTTCAACATTATCACTATTGACATCAAACAAAGATTCTAATGACTGTGCTATTCAAAAATATATATGAAGTCATTATGAATATGGGATATTTTACAATTTTACTGTTTTATTACGTTTTAGGAAACTTTATTTCTGATATTAGGAGGTGGTTTAAAAATACTTTTGTTCCTCATTGTGCCCACAAGGTCATTGCGGCAATAAAATTCCAGCAGAACCAGGTTTCACGGGGGACACCCTGTTGCTAAAAACCTAATGAAGCGGAAAGGAAAGCCTGGAGAATTCATAGTATAAAGAGCCGCTAAATACTTTATGGAGTCCCTAGGTTAAATAACATTGACCCCACACTAAGTCTGCCGTGTGCAGAACCAGAACAGACTAGCACAGGGCTAACCAACTGCAGGGGACAGGATACGCAACCCTGATGAGGAAGTCAGCGTACAGCTGCTGTTCTCTGGGAGGCTGATGCCTCCTTCCTGGGCTCCCACATGTTGTCCCTGCAGTACCCTGTCAAGGTTTGGAGCAACAGTGGCTCTTTGTTGCAAATGCCAGGGCTCAGCAGGTCTGAGGAGTCTGACAGAATAAATCAGAGCTCCCCCTCTCTCTGCAGCCCCCCTCTCTCTCTCTGCTTTCTCTCTCTTTTCACTCCCTACTGCCTCTTCCATCCTCACATCCTCCGGCCCCTTTTCAGTTTTCCTTCATCGCGGTTCTTCCTCACACAGAGTGGCAGAGACGTTACTTGTGGCCAAGTGTGTTCCTGGATGTGTCTTCAGCCCTGATTGGAGGAACACTCACTCTCACCTATAAAGCCAGGGAACCAGAGGCCACAATGGGTCAATCCCGCAGCGTATGGCTGCCAGGAACTCAGTGTACCGAAAAAATTTTAGCACGTGTGGAAGAAACCACTATTGACAGAGGAAGCCTTATAGAATGAGGCTTTTTTTCACCTCTGCATTAGAAACGTTCAGTTCTGATGTTGACACTACCAACTGGGACACGCGACTCCTGCACCTGAACCTGCATCATTAGTACCGTAGGGGCGGAGATCCACTCTCATCTGGGAAGGCTTTGTTATTTCCACATGAGTAAAGTCTCCCCAGTCAGTGACAGTGACAGTGAAAGCCAGTGACTTTATGCAGTAAAAGACATAACACAGCATTTACTGCATGTAGCTATTCAGCAGACATGTGGTACGGGTCACCTTAGATTCTACTACACTTGACAGATACACTCCCTTAATGTCCACTGTTCCTTCTGTATTTATTTAACTGTAATTAATTTGTAAGGCGGAAGAAAGAGACATATCATTAAGGGAAAATGCCAAAGAACGCAGAACCACTAGCGCAGGAGAAATAATGAGACCCAAACATCTCTCGGAGTCTTCTGGACTCATATTCACCATCCGCAAACAGGGGTAACAGGTAAGCACCTCGCTCAGCTAAGCGACAGAATTAATGTACTCTTGTGTCTATGTTGTGAATGATTTGGCTTATCTAGTTTCTGTTTTTTTGAATGGCTTCGCCTCACGTTTTTCACGTTTTCACAACACCTCCCTGGTCTCTGCTGCGGCGTTCGTTTGCGTTCCAGCGGGATGGTGGTCTGGTGGAGGCCGGCGTCTGTTCTCTGCACTGAGAGACACACCAATGGAAAACCAAGTGGGAAGAGGCGACCCGTTCAGCTGCCGGACGGGGAGGAGGAAGTCCGAAGTGAACCAGGCGATGTGCACGTTTCCAGCTTTAGAAATTTTGCAACGTTAGCGGTGTTTCTCTTTACTTATGATTTCTGCAATGTTAGTTTTGATTTCAATCGGTTAGCACACATGCTTCCACAGATAAGTTTTAGAAGTATGATAGATATATGTATATTTAAATAAAGGGAGAGAGACATTTATTTACTTAACAGTTGCTTTTATCCAGAGTGACACGCAATAGAGAAAGCAGGGTCAGCCAGTAATTGGGGGTTAGGGGCCTTGCTCAAGGGCCCAACGGTGACATCACTCGGCCAACACTGGGACTTGAACTGGCAACCTTCCAATCACAGACACATGGGGCGGGGGGGGTGGGGGAGAGAGAGAGCTAAATAAACTCACGCTAAAGGTCAAGGGTCAGAGAAGCTCTTTCAGTGGAAGGCACTATGTCTATGTGAAAGTCACACACAGTATTTTGGCTCCTACTCTCTTCCTCCCCTCACCCTCTCCGTTCTATGTGCATGAATGAGCCACCTGACGAATCAGCCTGCACTTCCTGAGGCTGGGTTCAGCAGTAAATCCACCACCCGACAACTGACCCGACACATCTCTATTTTCATACAGCTGTAGTGAACACCCTCTGGCAGTCGTGTCAGGCGTCAAGTGATACGTCAAGCGCCGTGGGATCCTTCGGTTTTCTGACGTCATTTTTTCCTGTGAGAAAGGATCAGGCCTTAAGCTCACAGAGCGAAGCTTCCCAAAGGGGATCCGAGACCAAAGCAACATGCCAAGGTGTCCTTGCTAGGCCTTAGAACCATAACATACAACCCTTCCATGTTCTCTTACAGGCCGTGGAAAGTGTTAAGAGGCTCCTGGATATGGATGTGTGCTTTTCTGTTCAACACCGTTAACAGAAAATATGTTGTCCTTTTCGGCAATCCTGCCATCGCACCAACTGTCCAGTTTCTGTTAAAATCTAGAATAAGCACGTGATGATAAATTAAGAAGCCAGATTTTATTGTTTTTGGTTTGACCTCAACAGAAGGAAGCGATTAGCACACCGATGAAAACTGTACTGCCACATTCATTGGCCATAAATATATTTCAAACTTGCCTTGTGAGCACAGAAGCAATCGGCATTAGTATCTGACACATAATGACAGTGTAAATAACAGATATCATGTTAGTAGTACATTTCTTCAAAGGATAACACTATAATCATTATAACACTAGTTTACATAGAATCAGGTTGCTATAGTTTGCAGAAGGCTGACAGCTTAATTTTCAGGTGTGAAATGCCAATGGTTTCTCCCGCACAGCTCAGACAAACCAACCTTTTAGTAACTACACATGATACTTTCTATTTCTGTCATTCAAAACTCTAGCTTGATTTCTACTTTAAAATAGTTAGCACCAGATATTATGTTATCATATTAGAAATGTAATGCCGTGGCATCTGGAAGTGTATGTTTGCAAGTTCATGGTGTACAAAGATGCTAAAATCTCAAATTCCGAGGTCACTGGGGTCAGTGCAGGCAGCTAGCGGAGTTATAACTCAGAGGAGCACTGCTCCGTTAACCTCAGGGCCTCCATTTGAAGCTGGAACATGTAGAGGCAGTCACTGGTATCCAGAGACGTGGCGCATGCCTCATCACCGAGAGACAACAAACAGAGTCACTGTTTCCAACACAAACATCGTCCAGCTTCGGACCCTCTCAGACCTGTCCCTTGCCTCATCTTCTGGCCCCGCCCAACGTCACCTTATTGGTAGGGGACACTTTTCTGATGAAGAAAACTTAAACTATTAACTCTTTGCAACAAAAAAATTGACGTCTGTCACTTCCATCTAATATCCCTCCGACTGATAATTACTGTACAAAATGTTCTAGATTCTATTCTTCCAAATTCCTGTGGTCTCAGTAAGGTCTCGTTTGAACAAAACTACATGCATCTTATCAGATCAGACAGGATTTTAAACACATGGCCAAAATACTGTGAAAATGCCACACACCCAGTACAAAAAACCTATTGTTGCTGAAGTTCTGTGTAAAGAGGGTGAATGTTGCCCTGTATTCTTGTATAAAACACATTATCGGGAAACAGGAAGCCAATAGCAGGTTGCCGTGAAATGGTGCTTCCCTTCAGGGCAGATTAATAATTCTTTACCAAACATTTGTTTTCTATCTTTTCGTGGTAAAAAATGGAATTCTTCTCAAACCTTCACCAAATGGCAAAGCGTCGGTCAGTTCCAGTTGGACCGGGCCTGTTTCCTTTTAGTCTTTGACCCCCTTGATGTTTTCGCTGTAAACTACTCAGTCAGGGCATGTTTAGGATTAAAACTTACTTTGAAATGCCTCCCAGGTTAATGAAGGCAAAAAACCACACCGCAAATTAACCCAACCACCCTGATAATCCCACGACCACACCTTCTCCTGTCTGGGGAAATAACGCCTATATAAGGCCCGACATCGATGAACCACTGAGTAGCTTCACAGCACGTCCTGTGGAAGCGACTCATAGATGGAGCACAGTCAGTACCAGTGAAATACAACAAAAATAAACAAAGAATAGATCTGTTTTACACTTCTAATTTGGACGTTTAGGAACAGCTAGCAAAGATGGGAGCTGGAGTAAGTATATGTTGACATTTCCATTTAAAATACCTTTTGTATTGTGACTGAGTACTGCTTATTTGTTTACATATTTGTTTACTGACTGCTTTTTTTCATATTTAAAGATGGGCCAAAGTAAAAGTGACCTACTGTGTAGCAAATTGGAGATGTAACAATAGTAATGGCTACAAGGGGATCGCTGCCGGGTCCTTGAAACCCAAATGCATTTCATACCTAAACTTAGGAAGGTGCCAGATTTCTTAAACAGGTAAAAATCTGAAGCTTTAGTTTAACACTTACAGTGTTGAAAAGAACACTCTCAGTGTTATGGCTGCAGACATATTTATTCAACAGCTTCTCGGGCAACAAGATATTTTGGTATCATTGTACTTAAAACACCCATGTATAATGCATTATAGATACCTTCATAGTGCATAATAATGCATTCATAAAGTATTATACACACAGCTGTAACTATATATAAAAAGGCATAACACATTATAGCCATATATATCATGCATTTTGTTTGCACTATGAAGCTCATCTATAACGCTCTATATTTATACTGACCATTATAACGCATTATGAAGGTATCTATAGTGCATTATAGATAAAACGTCATAGAGCATTCATAATGCATGACCAGCTTGTAAATTTATTTTTATAAATAGTTATAGCTGTATTTAAAGTACTTTACGAATGCATTTTTTATGTACTATGAAGGTATCTATAAGACATTATGATGACTGTCACCAAAGTTTGTCTTTACTGTGTGTCAATGGGTAGCTCATTTTTCCACTGATAAATCATCTAAACACATGCAAGTCAAGTCTTCAGGGAAAAAGCCAACCCCAGGGACACACAAAGAACAGAGAGTGCCCTTCACAGGGACAGCTTCCTATCACAGTCCAGTGTTAATCCATAGACAATACAACTCCAGAACTACTTCAAAACAAATTTCACTTGATTGGCTCTAATCAGTTAAAGAAAATGGAACAATGCAATATCTCGGTGCTCGTTCTTGTGTGGAGATTGTTATGCTAGTAGCATTACAAATTTGACCATGTGAAGAAATAAATGACATCATCATTAATAATGTCATAATACAGCTGTAAAACATAAACTGCATGGTCTTAAAATAAAATACTAGCTAAAGAATAGATAGAAGTTGAAAATGCACTGTGCAGGGCCATACCAGATTTGTTCAAAACTGAATTACCATCTTGCATTTGTACATGCATTACCTGGCTTTACCCAGAAGGAACTCTGTACAGATAAACATCTAACCCTTGCTATGTAAATCACTGTCACTTATCTGATCGCTAAGTCAACTGTGACTGGTTATAACATAATCAGGAAACAGACTTGTAAATCAGGGCATCACTTCTTTTCTATTCTGTTGTTTAAATATTAGATATCGTGATCAAGTTTTTGTGCTATTGGATCAATATATTTAAATACTACCCAAGAGCTTGCAACGAATTTGGGCACATTGGACCTAGAACTTTCTGTGCTCTTAATCTGTCTAAAAGTCCTCAGATCTCAAAAACAGCCTCTGCGAGGGTCTTGTGAATTTTGTTTACACTTAGAGTTATTCATTAGGCAGATGCTTGCGGCCAAGGTGACTTACAAATGGAAAAAGACTGGGCAACGCTGATTGACGTTGCCGGACTGGACCAGAATTTTTGATGAGGGGCCCAGTCTGGGTGTAACTATAGTGGGTCCATACAGGATTTTCTTTGGACATTATTTAGTCCAGATTGTCCATGGGGAGCCACAGTGGGCTAACGTGGACATGTGTTTGGAGGATTGTATTAGTATGTCAGTGCTTTTCCTATGCATTATCTATAGCCCTGTTTTTACTGGCGTAAATCCCAGCCCTCCCATCCTAGTATTATGACAACTGAACAGCGTTATAGAATTCGTGGAAATGCCACCTCAGATGTTTTTCAAACTCACTGCTCACTCTCTCCAGGTTAGCTGACTTGTCCCAAGTCTGGGAAACTGTGCTTCCATTACACATACTGGATTGGAAATCACAGTTAAAGTCAAACTGAATTTTGGATTTTTAGGTTCAAGAAATTAGCTAATGCATACAGCACCATAGCAACAGGGACTCTCTGGATTTTTTTAGTAAGCACATCTTTACTTAAAAATTGTTGTCAATCTTGCTCCAAGCAATAAAAAAGTATATTGATCTCATATTTTTGGAAAGTTAGGCCCTAAATAGCAAGTAAGCAGGTAGACAGATGTTTCTGTACTTTACCCAACACAGAGAGGAAATGACTACAAGCTGACAGCTACTTCTGAGAATGACAACGGGAAGAAGAAGAAGAACAAGAAGAAGGATATGGAGGAGCTGAAGAAGGAGGTCGATATTGTAAGTAATCCTCTCAATCTCCTACTTGCTTATATTTTGCCGACCGATCAATTCATGGGCTGTAAGAACTGTAATAATCATATGTGTCCATAAACGCATTTCCTGTTTTTAATAATGTTTCAATTATATTTTGCCGACCGATCAATTCATGGGCTGTAAGAACTGTAATAATCATATGTGTCCATAAACGCATTTTCCTGTTTTTAATAATGTTTCAATTATGTAAATGTAATGTCTGTAATCACTTTTCACAGGATGATCACAAACTCAGCATAGAAGATCTTCAACGAAAATTTGGCACAGACATTGTTAAGGTTTGCTAATAAGGGTGATTTTTTTTTTTTATCCCATTTTCTCTTAAAATAGAAAACGCAAAGAAAAAAAGCTTTATCCATTCTTTTAAACTTTTACAGGTTGATGCTCAGAAAAAAATCAGCAGATCCAGTGTAATTTAATATAAAGTACTGTAGAGGTGTTTATTACAGACACTGTGCAGCAGTTGGATTAAAAAAGCATTTCACACAGGGACTGACTAGCATCCGTGCAAAGGAGATCTTAGCCCGCGATGGTCCGAATTCCCTCACCCCTCCAGTGACCACCCCAGAATGGGTGAAGTTCTGCAAACAGATGTTTGGTGGTTTCTGCATGCTCTTGTGGATTGGAGCAATCCTATGCTTCCTGGCCTATGGCATTCAGCTAGCGTATGAAGAAGACCCTGCAAATGACAACGTGAGTGTGAGATTTAAGTGAATTAAGAAGTTTGTGACCAGATGGCTGCAGGTTCTAATCCCACTGAGCCAACTTTTGGGAGGTACATTAGCTATTGCCAAGTTTTGTGTATCATGCCAAGTAAGCAGTACCGGGTATACAATTGCCACTTGAACCTATTCCCTACAGATTAGCATTAATGTTTAAGCACATATACATGTCTTCATAGTGTTTGTTCATATTTATGAGGCCTGGTTTTTCTTCTGTTCACAGTTATACCTGGGTATCGCGCTAGCTTTCGTTGTCATCATCACCGGCTGCTTCTCATACTACCAGGAGGCGAAGAGCTGCAAGATCATGGACTCATTTAAGAACATGGTGCCCCAGGTGTGATTTCCCGTGGTATTACTGTATGAAAACCTGTATTTCCCACTTGTATCTCATAAGTTGTAGAAGGAATGGGCTGGAATACCATCTTTCCATTCTGTCTATCAGCAAGCCCTGGTATACCGCGATGGTGATAAGAAGTGCATCAATGCTGAGGACGTGGTGGTTGGAGACCTGGTGGAAATAAAGGGAGGAGACCGGATTCCTGCTGATCTTCGTGTCATCTATGCTTACTCCTGCAAGGTGATTTAGACTTCTTGTGCTAAATGAAACAAGGTCTCTCATTTTTCCCTAAATATTGTAAGTGCATCTCAGTGATTTTCCTGACTGCAATTTGATTCGTTTACAGGTGGACAACTCCTCCCTCACCGGTGAATCTGAGCCACAGACTCGTTCTCCTGAGTTCACCAATGAAAACCCCCTGGAGACCAGGAACATCGCCTTCTTTTCCACAAACTGTGTGGAAGGTAGAGCGTAACATCAGAGATAACTAGCTGCATACATAGCCAGATGCATGTATATAATTCATTCTCTGTAAAACACAGTATACATTCTACATTCTTGGAACCCTTCTGTTCGTCTGTCTCCTTATAGGCACTGTCCGTGGCATTGTGATCAACACCGGAGACAACACAGTGATGGGACGCATTGCTACCCTTGCCTCAAACCTGGAAGTTGGACAGACCCCCATTGCTGTTGAGATTGAGCATTTCATCCACATAATAACAGCTGTAGCTGTCTTCCTGGGTGTCAGCTTCTTCATCCTCTCACTCATTCTTGGCTATGGTTGGCTGGAAGCTGTGATCTTCCTCATCGGAATCATCGTCGCAAATGTTCCAGAGGGCCTCTTAGCTACTGTCACTGTGAGTGGAAAGATCCTATTTCAAAAATTATGCAAGCTATGCAGCAGCAAATATATTGACACTGCGTTAACTGACCTCGTCTGGACCTTTACAGGTGTGCTTGACCCTGACTGCTAAGCGTATGGCTAAGAAGAACTGCCTGGTGAAGAACCTGGAAGCCGTGGAGACCCTGGGCTCCACCTCCACCATCTGCTCTGACAAGACAGGCACCCTGACCCAGAACCGCATGACCGTGGCTCACATGTGGTTCGATAATCAGATCCATGAGGCCGACACCACAGAGAACCAGAGCGGAACTTCATTCGACAGGAGCTCAGCTACGTGGTTGGCGTTGGCGCGCATCGCTGGCCTGTGTAACCGCGCCTTCTTCAAAGATTACCAGAGCAATGTTCCTGTCCTCAAGGTATGTGAAAGCTTATCATTCACCTGTCATAGTACCCACAGTGTAGCATGGTGCCCTTTTAATCTTCAATAATTGGCAGCAACATGTGCCATTATCTTATTGTTCTGGCTCTTCCTTTGACAGAGAGATGTTTCCGGAGACGCCTCAGAGTCTGCTCTTCTGAAGTGCATTGAGCTGTGCTGTGGGTCGGTGAAGGAAATGAGGGACAAGTACCTCAAGCTTGCGGAAATTCCCTTCAACTCATCAAATAAGTACCAGGTACACAGATCCTTGAAAGTGACTTCAAGAAAGATGATATACTGTTTGGAAGAACATTTTTAATCTGTTTGTTCCTCTATTAGCTATCCATCCATAAAAACCCCAACTCTTCTGAGTCTAAGCACCTAGTAGTGATGAAGGGAGCCCCGGAGAGGATCCTGGATCGCTGCTCCACCATCATGATTCAGGGCAAGGAGCAGCCACTTAATGAAGACATGAAAGAAGCATTTCATAATGTTTACCTGCAGCTGGGTGGCCTTGGAGAGAGAGTATTAGGTAAGGCGCATAGGTACAAAATACACAGCAGTAAATTATCTTTAAAGGCATATCGGACATACCTTAAATACACAGTACTCAGAAAGTGCAAGTATTTATGTGTCAATAATTACAAACTTTGCTTGGCAAAGTGTTATCTATGAAAATTGCAAAGGTAGTTTTTGAAATTTAATGCCCATCCATCCATCCATCCATCCATCCATTTTCCAACGCGCTTATCCTACTGGGTCGCGGGGGGTCCGGAGCCTATCCCGGAAACAACGGGCACGAGGCAGGGAACAACCCTAGACGGGGTATCGTAGGGCACACTCACACACCATTCACTCACACAGGCACACGCCCATCCATCCATTTTCTTTAACCGCTCGTCCTATTCAGAGTCGCAAAGGGCCTGGAGCCTACCCTGGAGGATGGGGCGCTCCCAGGATGGGGCGCTCGCTAGAGCTGAAGATTTTTGCCCGAACCCAACGGGACCCGACGGGTTCAGTCGGGTTCAGGCTTAACTTCTATCATTTTACACGGACTCGGGCCGTGGTAAATAAGTGGTCAGGTGTAGAGCTGAAGATCTTTGTCGGAACCCGAAGGGATCCCACAGGTTCGGTCGGGTTTGGGCTTATGGTGCGTTCCATTTGCCTTCGGATCCAAGTTTCAGTTGCCGAGATTGCGTCACATCTGCCAAAAACTTGGGGAAAACCAAGTCGGATGCGTTCCATTTGCCACTGAAGTAGCAATGCCATAGACCCATATCAAAAAGCAAGATTTTTTGCTTAGCCGGACAACTTGTCGGATTTAAGGTAGCTTAAAGTTTAAATTGTCTTTATCTTCGTTCACTTAAAATTAGTCCGAACTACCTTAAATCCGACAAATAATCTGACTAATCATGAAACCCAATTTTAGCCCGGTTAATTGTTAGCAATATCAGTTGATAACACATTACGCGCGGTGCTTTACGTATAAAACTCTGTGGCAACACGTCCACAGATAAGTTGGACAGTTTAGTGTGTGCGACCGATTTAATGAGCCACAAATGAGAAGTAGTGCTTAAACAGTATAAAACTACAACTTTCCCTTCTGTTGATAAAGGGCGCAGCCATCTTAGATTCTGAAATCAGGATCCTCTGTGCTGCTCCGAGATATTTCTCGGATCTCCGAGAAACGGGAGCGTGCATGTCGTCACTTCCGGCTTCAAAAGTCGGAATCCGACTCGGGTTCGGTCGGGTTCAGGCTTATTTTCTATCATTTTACACGGGTTCAGGCCAGGCTCGGGCCGAATTCTGTCAGGCTCGGGCCTTGTCGGGTCTAACTTTTAAGGCCCGATTACAGCTCTAGCGCCCGCCTATTGCAGGGCACACTCACACACAATTCAAAACTTTTTGTATTTATTCTAATTCTTTCTGACATTTTGCTTGCAGGATTCTGCCATTATTTGCTTCCTGATGACCAGTTTCCTGAGGGCTTTCATTTTGATTGTGAAAGCATGAACTTCCCCACTGAGAACCTATGTTTTGTTGGCCTCATGTCCATGATCGATCCTCCCCGCGCTGCAGTGCCGGATGCCGTAAGCAAGTGCAGGAGCGCTGGAATCAAGGTACATGTCTACCTAGAGTTTTTCTGTCCAAATTCCTGTTAGATGATTGAGGAAGGCAACTGTCCTGGTGCCAATATTTTCTAATTCTTATATCTGTCTCACTCTTAGGTTATCATGGTAACGGGTGATCATCCCATTACTGCCAAGGCCATCGCAAGAGGTGTGGGTATTATTTCCGAGGGCAACGAGACTGTTGAGGATATTGCTGCTCGTCTGAACATTCCAGTTAGTGAAGTAAATCCCAGGTACAGGACCATACTGGTCATAGTGACTACAGCTTTTAGGCATTTTGGGTGTTTTTTTTTTTTTTAAGAAAAAAAACAGCTTGAAGCACCACAATAACATAACATAATGACTCTCCTTTATTTTTTGTCCACAGAGAAGCAAAAGCTTGTGTAGTCCATGGTGCAGAGCTGAAAAGCATGACCCCAGAGCAGCTGGATGACATCCTGCAGCATCACACTGAGATAGTGTTTGCCAGAACCTCTCCACAGCAGAAGCTGATCATTGTCGAAGGCTGCCAGAGACAGGTATCATACTTTGCCGTTTATCTTATTATTAAAGTCTTGTATTACTTAAAAGCATAGTCTTACCTTCATTTATATCCTTAATTTTACATTACGCACTCCTATTTCAGCCTAATTCAAGCTTCTCAGTTTCAACTAAGAAGAACAAACCTAGAAATTAAAGCAGAAAGCTGAAAGGTCTCCCTACTATCCTACAGGGTGCTATTGTAGCCGTGACAGGAGATGGTGTGAACGACTCCCCCGCGCTGAAGAAAGCCGACATTGGTGTAGCTATGGGCATTGCTGGCTCTGACGTCTCCAAACAAGCAGCTGACATGATCCTCATGGATGATAATTTTGCTTCCATTGTAACTGGAGTAGAAGAAGGTATAACATGGAAGGATCCAAGTACAATTCTAAAGTTTCCTTTCATTAAGATGTAATAAGCTATACATCTAGATCTTTTGCCTTTTCTCTCATCAGGTCGCCTGATCTTTGACAATTTGAAGAAATCCATCGCTTACACCCTCACCAGTAACATCCCGGAAATCACCCCCTTCCTAATGTTTGTTGTTGCAAATGTTCCATTGGCCCTGGGGACTGTCACCATCCTCTGCATTGATTTAGGCACTGACATGGTGAGTGTGAGGACAGCTCAGTTTGAAAAAAAAACCTTTGAGGATTCACAGCAGGCTTGCAGGCTTCCAAAAACTAATACTGGCACACCTTTGCTACCTGTAAGATTCCTGCTATCTCCCTGGCATACGAAGATGCCGAGAGTGACATCATGAAGAGACATCCCAGAAATGCCAAAACCGATAAGTTGGTGAATGAGAGACTCATCAGTATGGCCTATGGCCAGATTGGTAAGATCTTGTTATTATTTGGGTAAACTAATTCAGTTTCAGTGGAAGATCTGATCAAATGGTGCACTGTTCCCTTTAGAGGCTTGCTACACTAACACTTGGCCATTACAACCCCCACAGGAACTTTTATGATATCCCATTATTAATCCATAGATATCAATATGGAATTATAACAGCTGCCACTCTTCTGGGAAGGCTTTCCACAAGATTTTGTAGTCTGTCTGTGGAAGTTTTTGCCCATTCATCTAAAAGAGCATAAATGAGGTCAGGCACTGATGTTGGAAGTGAAAGTCTGGCTCGCAATCTCTGTCCTCTGTCTCAAAGGTGTTCAGTGGGGTTGAGGCCAGAGTTCTTCCATACCAAACTCACCCAACTATGTCTTTAAGGACCTGGCTTTGTGCACTGGGGCAAATGCTGGAACAGAAAAGACCCTTCCCCGAACTGTACCTACAAAGTTGTGAGCATGGAACGGTCCAAAAAGTTTTGGTATGCTTAGAGATTGCAATCCAAAGCCTACATGTCGAACATCAGTGGCTGACCTCACAAATGCTCTTCTGGATGAAAGGGGAACAATTCCTGCAGACTGTCCAAAAACTTGTGGAAAGCCATCCCAGAATGGCAGCCGTTATAACTGCAAAGGAGGGATCAGCGCCATATTGATAACTGTGAATTTAGAATGGGATGTCATAAAAGTTCCTGTAGGTGTAAGTTCCAGGTGTCCCAATACTTTTGTCCATGTAGTATGGCTTGGAATTAACATAACTGCTGGACTGTTGGGTTGCTACATGGCTTATGAATCCTATAAAACACTTAATGTTGCCATTGGTTTTTCTTTTTCTTTTCTTTTCTTTTATGTCCAGGTATGATCCAAGCAGTAGCTGGTTTCTTCACTTACTGTGTCATCCTTGGGGAGAATGGCTTTCTGCCGGATTTACTGTTGGGCCTACGTGTCAACTGGGAAGACAGAACCATAAATGACCTGGAAGACTCTTATGGACAGCAATGGGTCAGTAACCAGACATCCAAACTCTTTCAAGTTATGATGGTCAGTTATAGACATAGAAGGAGGAGATCAGTGTCTTAATGATATTAAACTCTGCTCTTTTTTACTGTCTTTCTGCATCGCAGACCTATGACCAGAGAAAGATCGTAGAGCATACATGTCATACGGCATTCTTTACCTGCATTGTACAATGTCAGTGGGCTGTCTTGATCATCTGCAAGACCCGGAAGAACTCTATTCTTAAACAGGGTATGAGGTAAGTGTGCAGCTGACATCAGTCTTTGAAATTTAATGAAACTTATCTTTGGAAATAGCTATAGACCATGAGATTTAAGTACAATTATCACTTACATCATGCCATTCAACTTCGTCACATTCAGGAACAGGATCCTTAACTTTGGAATTTTTGAAGAAACGTCTCTTGCTGCTTTCCTTTCCTATTGCCCTGGAATGGATGTCGCACTGAGAATGTATCCACTCAAGTAAGTAGTTCCCTGTTTGACTGGCTGTATATTTTATTGAAGCCAGTGTGACAGTGAATGTCACTGCTCAGGGTTGCAGATTCGAAGCAAACAGCTGTACATTTTTGTGTTGTGTTTCTCTTGTCTCCTCAGAATCTGTTGGTGGTTTTGTGCCCTGCCCTACACCTTCTTCATCTTCTTTTACGATGAAATCAGGAGGTACATTCTGCGGCGCAATCCAGGAGGTAAAACCACATCTTCTAAGTTCTCCAGAACATTCTACAAATCCAGAATGAGCAACTAGAGAGAAGCAGATCACACTCCAATCTATAACGCCAGTTTTCTAAACAGTCTCTAAAATACATATCTACAGTACAGACATGTAGATGTTGATAAACCCATATATAAAGATGATCCTGCAACAAGCACAAAGTGGGCTATACGTGAAAGTACTTAAGTTAAATGCACACATGTGTGAAATATGAACACTTAAATATACTATGCATATGGACATGTAAAACTTGTGTTTTTCTTCTTATTTTAGGTTGGGTGGAGAATGAAACTTACTACTAGAAGAACAGCAGCACCTTTGGGCTTTAAACAGGAAATCTTTGTACTGCAGCTCAGGAAATGTGCAATCGGCAGTGTAATTATTAATAAAGAAAGGTACCACCCATAATTTTGGCCACCTGATTTTAATGTGACAAACAACCAGACAGCAGGCTTTGAGTAGCGGTAAATATGATTAAAGGAATTAATTCAATCGTATTGCATATACAAATAACATTAAATAATGTGGATATAAAAAAAAAAAATCAAGAAACCTCAGCATATGCCACCAGTAAGCAGCGAAACATTAGCTCACAACACATTAATTATTTTCAATTAATTATTTTTTGGCGTGGGAGGAGGATGACATAACCAGATATTTATATTCTAATACGGCTAAGCATTTCGTGGTAGTGGCTAAATACCATTTACCTATATTCTATAGGTGCTGTTAGGTCTTAAATGGTAACTGTGAGGTTATCCTTGCTTTCAGTTTTTCAGTACGCCTTTGTTTTATATCCGTGTGAAGAAACTGCGAGTACTGTGCCGAAGCTTGTAAAGAGAATACGGAGAACTGCACGTACCTTCGTGCCCTATATATTATAATTAATATTAAGATTTATATTTATACAGCGTAACGAAGGTAACTTTTGAAACAATCGTCAAACAAAATGTTTAGAAGAATCTAATAAGCACTTAAAGATTGAGGGAAATATTATGTTTTGCTTAAAAATAAATGTGCAAAAAAGGGAAACGAAACCAAAGATTCGGCTTCACTAAAACAGCTAAACATAAGAAAATATCAGCACATTTGCCAGTTTACACAATTTAGTGGCAGAAACGATCGTGGAATTCATTGTGTTTATCGGCAGTTAACGGATTTGCAGTCGGGAAACCACCTCTTGGTACCAAATAACGTTGAACAAATGCAAATAAAGTAAAACTGAGCCCTGTTGCGTGAGACTATCGTGAGGGATCTGTTGCACCATTCCAACTTGTTCCAACTCCAGTGACAACATCCGGGACAGGAAATAAAAAATAATAATAATAAATTACTCTCAAAGTGTTTATTAATTTTTTAAATAAATACATTAAAAATTGAATTCAACCCCCTTCGGCAAAACTGTGAAATCTCAGAACCCACGTGTACAAGGTTTTTATTTTTAGTCACATATTTGCGAAAAACTACATTAGATGGCATTTATTTTCCGCATCACCGACGAGTGTTTCCAGTTCAAATTTACGCCGTATGAAAATCTCCCATTAATATTCCATATTGAGGAAGAAGAGCGCGCTCCATCGTGGCTGGGAAAGACTCCTCCCCACTTTTCAGGGTTACCATGGTAAAAGGGGCAGACGTCACAATCGAATAAACACAGCGTATAAGTATTAGAACCCCGGACTAAGGAGAAGAGCAGTTAATAGTGGGTGCCGTGGAAGTGACACGTGTGGGTCGGGTACGGCAGAGGGACGGGGCACTGTAAAGATCTGGAAGGATTTTTTCCATTTTGTTTCTAAATAATATTTTTTAAGAAGACTTAAATTAAAAGAAACATGGGGGTTGGGGTAAGTGTGTGTGCTTTTGTATTTTTAACTAGTTAGTTTCCTTGGATGTTATGCTAGACGCATTTACACGGTCAGTGGTTGTTGCATTGCTATATGGTCACTGGCTTGCAGTTACATTTGTTGGGGTTGCTGATGTGGATGTTAAAGAAAGAAAACAGTGAGCCACGTGGATTGGTGGCCCACACCACAAAAAAGGGCCGGTCGTTATTATTTTTTCATGTTTATTTTTCTGTATTTCGGGAACATCCACGTTGCTTTTCTCTGCACCGACTTTGAAGTGGCGTTTGAGCTTCTTCGCCAGTGGAAGCCAAGTTTTCTTGCTGTCAAAAAATGTGCCGTCTTGTTTCCTAAAACAGAATTACGTTGGTCGTCGGTAAAATGAGCAATCGGCGGTCCTCCGAGCCTTAGAGGAGCGGAAGGCGGGTGACTTGGTTAGTAGGTCTGGCCAAGTTCCCCGCTGTATAGCTGCGCTGTCGTGTGACTCCTCACTGTAGGAGAGGCCCCGTCGCCACTTGATGAAATGCGTTTTGTTCACGTAAACCCGGTCCAAACTGGACATGATGTGTCAGAACTAAAACGGCGTCCTCCTGTGGGATTATATAATGCCCTATACAAAGAAAATGAGTAATACCGGATAGAACATTGGAAAAGCACCTTGTTGTTCGTAATAGAGATTAATATGGCTACAAAATATCAGCAAAGGCCAGTGTAAAGTAGCTATGAAGCTCTTTTTGTTTCAGGGTGTTGCTGTCTCGCCAAACGAATGCAGGGTCTCTCCTGCTGTCAGGTCTTTTTTAAGACGAAAAATGTATCTCAACTAATTTGTAAATACCATGAATTTGTCTATATGTTTCGTACACATAGTATGAAACAAAAATTTCCATATTTGCAAAAAACACTATACGTTGATTTGGGATTATTTGATGCCCGGTAAAATATTTTCTAAGGCGAAGCCTTACACTAAAGTGGTATGCTTTAAAACAACAAATTGCCTGAATGTAGAAAACGGGATTTAAATTTGAAATAGATATTACATGGTTTAAATACGTTCTCTTGTATGACACTACTTATTTTTGCGATGAACCAATATTTTTCATTATTTCTATGCCATGAATTAATTAACTATCTACTATAATAAATGAATTAGCCTAAATATACACTGGTAGTCAGAGTGATTTCTTTGCAAAATAATTGCCAGAGCCTGTAATACTTGTGTAGTATTTCAGTGAAGCTGAAGTTTCCTGCTCCCTGTCAATGGATGGAAACAGCACGCCTGCTATTTGAATAGCCGGAATGTTGTGTTTCGGTAGCTTCGTCTCTGAGGCCGTTATGTGAAGTTCTGCATTTTCTGCAGTCCAGCCTTTGGGCTTATGGTATCGCTTCTAAGGTTTTGGTAGACAGGGGTGTGGTCTCCAGGAGCCATTGGATGGGGGACAGCTGTAAATCTCACAAGTTTATATTTATGGAATAATGCTGACTGAAGTAAGGCGTAAAGGCGGTCATCGTCATGAAGAATTTTGGCAGTCGCCTAGCGTAGCGTCTGCCCATAACAGAGTAGCTGTCAACTCTGTGAAGCTCTTATTTATTGAGGGGTGTCCACCACAGCACTAGTAACAGGTTTGTATGAAAGCCAGGTCTTTAGACCCCCCGCCCCACCCACCCACAACTGAGGCCATCATTTTCTCCTTTGGGGTTTGGCATTCTTTCCACTTGACATCTTTGGGTGTGTATGGGGGGGGTTCTGCTCACTCACACTCCTGTTCTTTGTAGCAGAAAATCAAAGCCTGCCATACTTTGCTTGCTGTACTGCTCTTTAAATATTTTTGGCATTTGACAAAACCCAGAGTATGAGAATGCACTTGTGCAGATTATCATACCTTAAACATCCCCTGTGATGCCATTGGAGAAGGTCTGGTCACATGATGCCATGCTGTGATTTTAAGCCTTGCCTTGCATCTCACCAGTTCTGTATTTGACGGCATGTTGCGGAAATCGTCGTGCCATTTTTGTCCCCTTTGGGACAGCTTCCTGTAATTGGATATTCTCTTTGGCTCATTATTTTTCATAGGCGTGAAAATCACAGAAGTCTTTGTTTTTATTCATCACCATTCAGACCGTTGGAGAAACATTTGACTTGCGTCTTTCGATAGCAAGGGTGTGGTTTTATAGCTTGTGGTGAAAGGTGCGTGTGTGTGCGCGCGCGTATGAAAGAGAGAGAGTAGAGCATATACAGTTACTTCAATCAACAATTTTATTTATAAGGAACATGAGAGGGAGATGCGTAACTGGGCAGATTTGTATTTAAAGTACACACACATAAAACCCAAACAATGTCTTTTTAGACGCGTTATCTAATGCGTTTGTGGTGGGGAACATACAGGTCATATTAACTCCTTGGCTCCGCTTTGTTTCTGGTTCCTGTTGCCTCCTCAGAAGGGATTTATTTGGTAATCTCGTAAGAACAGTGTGTTCTTGGTGTGTGAAGGTTGTGATCGCTCACAGAAATGTGCAAAGCCCAGAGCAGTGGCCTGGAAACAAATTTCATCACAAAAGGCCTACACACACATAGGATATTCATCTGTGTTTGTGGCTCCCAAGAGGGGCTGTGGCAACTTATAGTGTTTTTTTTTAAACACTGTATGCTTGGTGTTTGGTAATTAAACCCTATAGAATTGAAATAATTTCATACTGTAGCATGACAAATGACCCGTTATACATTATAACTAAAGAGCCCCCCCCATACACTTGATGATTGAGGCCTCGACCCCCTGGTGGTTGAGCCCTATAAAAGTCCATTTCGCGGCATTATATTGTCGATGGAAAAAAAGGAGGGGGGAACGGGCCAGCAACGTATCTTCTCTGGGTACTTTGAGAAGTCAGTGAAATTCCATTTGAAATTCAGTGAGAGGCGTGAGACTCGAGGGCTTGTCTTCCACAAACATGCGGGTGGATACGCAAAAAGCTTTATTTGGGAATTTTATAATTCAGCCACAGGCTGCAGCCTCTGTTTTAGGAATTATTATAATTATTTCTTTACAGGTTAAATTCCCTGAAACTGCTTCTGAACATTTCTGTTGTGTAGATCATTTGTACATCTCAGATTATACCCATTGTTCCATTGCTTGTGTTCTTTATGTTCATGAAATTAAAACTGTTGGTTGATATTGTTACATAAACTGAAGTAAATGTATATGTAGTCCTTGTATACTCGCAGACCCCTTTTGCCACAAGCTGTGACTCGGATAATATACATCGTTTTGTTGCAGCTATGTATAATGACAATAAAGGCATTATATCCTTTCTGTACGGTATTTTACTGACGCATTTCAGTTATGTATTTCACACAGAGGTACAATAGCATGACCCCAAAGACTTCCCAAGATCTGGTCCACTCTGCTTTGCTGTTTATTGACCTGTTGGACGTATTTGATGATAACCATGTAACAGTATAATAGTGATGTGTTGCGCCATCCATCTTTCAACATGTATTTGTCTTCTGCACAATTTAATAATAAACAGCAAGAAGGCAAATGTCACTCAGACAAAATGGCTTTCAAGGGAAACAGGATAGTTAATATTTTATAAGATGAGGGGACTGCTACTGATTATATATTAATTTTATTCATCTGCTGATAAGCTGACCTGGTTACTTTATCTAGTGTAAAATGGAACCGCAAAAGAACATGGTAATTTGTGAGGTAGAATTAGGGGTAGACATGTATGTTCTGAAATGGCATTTCTTCAGTCTTGCCTTAGCTTGCTTCTTAAATATTTCATGAAACTCATCTGTCACCGGCAAAGCTGATCTCTTGGCTTCACTGAGCGCAGATCAAAACAATGACTTAATGGTTATTAATTTAGTGATAGCAAGACGATGCAGGAAATATCAGTGTCGCAATCAAGCCAGAAATAATAGCATGCGATATTATGTTTAGGTGAGAGAGATTCCACATCGGAAAGTCATTGGATCTGGTACTCTCCTCCTTCCAGCGAGTGACTTAAAGTAATAAACAACATTGCACTTGCCTCAAGTACTGAATGCTCTTGGATTTAAGAAAAAAAAAACATTTTATGCATGTTTCATTTCCCCTGTAATTTATAGGTCTGGCAGTAGCTTGAGGAGCTGTGTTAAGTTTTCTGATGTTGACATTGAAAAAATTCAGATGTTATTGCTCTCTATTTTAATGCATCATATTAGTGTGCTTTTTAATGTATATTTCAGTGTGCTGTCATTCCACTATAGCATGTAGCATTGAGAAGCAAACTCAAGCAGGAATTCCTACGATTTGGGCGAAGACCCTTGGTTCTGATGGTCTTCCCCTGTTTTCCCTCAGGATGGCCGGGATCAGTATGAACTGGCGGCAACATCTGAGCAGGGGGGCAAGAAGAAGGGCAAACTGAAGAAGAAAGAGAAGGATATGGATGAGCTGAAGAAGGAAGTTGATTTGGTGAGCAGCAAGAATTTCAGTATGCTATGTGATAGGGACCAAAGTTTATTGATCCTCATGTATTTGCAATTAAGGTTTCTTTTGACTTTGTTTAATTCACCGCTATAATCCCATCTACAGGATGATCACAAACTGACTCTTGATGAACTACATCGCAAATACAGCACTGATCTCAGCAGGGTGAGTTACCAGTCAAGTGTGGGCATAAGCTGATGAAGTCTGGAATCAAAAACCACTCCCAGAAATCTTTCCAAATTGCCCTTGGGTGTTTTTTTTTTTTTTTCTTTTCATATCGTACACAGTGTTCTTTAAGGAACTGCACTGGGAGCAGAACAATTACAGGGATTTAGCTGGTAACCTTCTGTGAACTTGACGTGTTGAAAATGGGTCTGAATGAGGATAGACACCCATGTCAGTCAAAATACTGAAATTTTTCTGTCAGCGTAGTGCGAGCTTTACTTCCTGGCATCTGTGCAACTGCAGCCTTATAAGACGGTAAAATCTGGCACAATTGAATAGAGCCTCTAACCATGTTGTCAAATTCCTGCTTGGAGATTTGTTTTCCTCAGATAATTCCTTCAGAGACCAGCTGCATGCTCTTATCTTTCTTGTGCTCTTACCTAGTTAATTGCCTAGCAACAAAAAGCACATAGATGATTTATTTTATTTTTTAGACTTTGCTTGTATAATGAACAGATGTTTTTTTTTTTTTTTTTTTTTTCTTTTGCTTTGTCTCGGTTTTCCAGGGCCTTGCTAGCACACGAGCTGCAGAGATCCTGGCCCGCGATGGCCCGAATGCCCTCACACCTCCACCGACCACTCCAGAATGGGTCAAGTTCTGCAAACAGATGTTTGGTGGGTTCTCCATGCTGCTGTGGACTGGGGCCGTCCTCTGCTTCCTAGCCTATGGTATTCAGGCAGCAATGGAAGATGAGCCAGCCAAAGACAACGTAAGAAAACACATGTTACCACCAAGTGCCTGCCTTTTCTGCTGACTTTCTACCTTCTAAGGTCATCTAAATCTCTCCCTTCCTTCTCTGAGCAGTTATACTTGGGAGTTGTGCTCTCTGCTGTCGTCGTCATCACTGGCTGTTTCTCGTACTACCAAGAGGCCAAGAGCTCCAAGATCATGGACTCTTTCAAGAACTTGGTTCCACAGGTATGAGTTCTTAAGCCTTTTTTTAATGTTCTATCACCTAAGATATGAAGAGCCAGTGAGTACAGATGCTGTGTTGTCTCTCAGCAAGCACTGGTTATACGAGATGGTGAGAAAAAGAGCGTCAATGCAGAAGACGTGGTGGTTGGAGATCTGGTAGAGGTTAAGGGAGGAGACAGGATTCCTGCTGATCTGCGGATCATTTCTGCTCATGGCTGCAAGGTGACTTGATCAACTTCTTCCTGCCCAATGCAGACTTTGATTTGTGATTGTGACGTTTAGCCAGGTTTTCTGATTTTATGACGATTCATTCACAGGTGGACAACTCATCCCTCACCGGTGAATCTGAACCACAGACTCGTTCTCCTGACTTCTCCAACGAAAACCCCCTGGAGACCAGGAACATCGCCTTCTTTTCCACCAACTGTGTAGAAGGTAGGCTCTTTCAACAGCCCATCTGTAGCAAGTCCTGTCAAAAGTTTTGTCTGCAGAATGTTAGCGCTTTTTATTCCATAGGCAATTTTAAATAAAAAAAAAAAATGTAATATATAGATACTTTATTAAAAGAACTTGCAGGAAGTTTATGTTTTCTGTCTTAATTCTTATATTTGCTGTGTCTTACATTACTTTAATTTCAGATTTCTAAAGGAATAATAGTATAATACATTTATTCAATATTTTATTTCAGGCACTGCCCGTGGCATAGTAATCAATACCGGGGACCGTACCGTGATGGGGCGCATCGCCACTCTTGCCTCTGGTTTGGAGGTTGGGCGCACCCCGATTTCTCTCGAGATCGAGCACTTCATCCACATCATCACGGGTGTTGCTGTCTTTCTGGGCGTCTCTTTCTTCGTCCTGTCTCTTATTTTGGGCTACTCTTGGCTGGAAGCTGTTATCTTCCTCATCGGAATCATTGTGGCCAATGTACCTGAAGGTCTTCTGGCTACAGTCACAGTGAGTAGAAATATCATCCTGGAAATTGGGTCAAAATCGTTTGTGTTAAGTCAGCCGTAGTTGGTTTGCAACTGATACTGATGCCTGTATTCAATTAAGAAGTTAAAGTACCTGATATACACTTAGCTGTTACCTCTGACAGCCTTAAATCGCCTGGTCTGGACCTTCACAGGTGTGCTTGACCCTGACTGCTAAGCGTATGGCTAAGAAGAACTGCCTGGTGAAGAACCTGGAAGCCGTGGAGACCCTGGGCTCCACCTCCACCATCTGCTCTGACAAGACAGGCACCCTGACCCAGAACCGCATGACCGTGGCTCACATGTGGTTCGATAATCAGATCCATGAGGCCGACACCACGGAGAACCAGAGCGGAACCTCTTTCGACAGGAGCTCGGCTACGTGGACGGCGTTGGCGCGAATCGCTGGCCTGTGTAACCGCGCGGTCTTCCTCGCTGAGCAGACCGAAGTGCCTATCCTGAAGGTATTTGTTCCCATTTAGTCATGTGCATAAGAGCATGAATGCAATGCTCAGATTTAACTCCTTAATGAACATTTTTATAAAAAACTGGTACATATTGGTGAAAGTTGTTCCACCAAGCATCTTTGGGTTTTTGCACGTTAGTTTGAGACCCTTCATTATTGTGACCGTGTTTTAGTAATAGGACATTAAACTTTAGTATTCTCAGGCAGTGATTTATTCCTGCATTGTGGGATAAACTCCGAAGTGGTAAACAAATCCAGGATAAACTTGGCCTATTGTTAAACTGGGGCATATTCGGAAATAGTTTTATGTAAGTAGGTCACTTGCTCTTTCAGATTGCAGGAATTTATTCGGAGTGTCACACTCCAGTTTCTAATTCTTCTTCTGCCAGAAATTAGACGACCTCCTGGGTGATCAGGCGCAAGCCCATAGTGACGATTTCTAGGAAATTTGGCGTAATTTAATAATGCCCCCCCCCCTTTTCACACCAGTCATTTGCTCGTATTTCCTCGACAGCTGAAGACAGACATGTGACACGTTTCATTTTTTTGTTTCTCCATCTCAGAGAGATGTTGCCGGCGACGCCTCGGAGTCTGCTCTGCTGAAGTGTATTGAGTTGTGCTGTGGGTCGGTGAAGGAGATGAGAGACAAGTACGCTAAGATCGCAGAAATTCCCTTCAACTCGACAAATAAATACCAGGTACAAAGGCCATACCCTTCTGAAGGTGACTCCAATTAATATGATACACTCTTTCGGAAGAAGGTTTTTAAGCTGTTTGTTCTTCAAATAGCTATCCATCCATAAGAACCACTGCACTTCTGAGCCTAAACACATCCTAGTGATGAAGGGAGCCCCGGAGAGGATCCTAGATCGCTGCTCCACCATCATGATTCAGGGCAAGGAGCAGCCACTTGATGATGAGATGAAGGATGCCTTTCAGAACGCTTATCTGGAACTGGGTGGCCTTGGAGAGAGAGTGTTAGGTAACAACATATTTTACTTATTTGAATCACCAGGACTCATTAGTTACTGCTTTGTCTTAAGAGGGACAGATAGTATAAAATAATCATGATGAATATTCAGAAGTAGCTGGTGCTGATGGGCTTTGATCCTCTTAGTATTTGTTTTATCTATCCATCTTGTAACCACTTCTGGTCAGAGTCACAGGCACATATATTAATTTTCACTTTTTATTTGCAGGATTTTGCCATTTTTTCCTTCCTGATGACCAGTTCCCTGAGGGCTTCCAGTTTGACACTGATGACGTGAACTTCCCCACTGAGAACCTGTGTTTTGTTGGCCTCATGTCCATGATCGATCCTCCCCGTGCAGCTGTACCTGATGCTGTGGGCAAGTGCAGAAGCGCTGGAATCAAGGTGTGTACACGTGAGGTCTTTTTGGATCGATTTACCGTTACAGGACTGATGAAAGCGACACCCGACCCTGATATAAATAACTTTCAACCCTTACTTAGGTTATCATGGTCACTGGTGATCATCCAATCACAGCAAAGGCCATCGCTAAGGGCGTAGGTATCATTTCAGAGGGCAACGAGACTGTTGAGGATATTGCTGCTCGTCTGAACATCCCCATTCATGAGGTCAACCCTAGGTAATTTGATATTTTGTATCTAAGAGTTCTTGTCTAAAATTACTTTCTATTAGTACAGTCACTACTAGGATTTCAGAAATTAATTTAATTGTACAAAATTAACTAATTAATTCTAGGGAAGACATGAGATGTAGCTCATTTTGCATTTTACTTCAATGTATTCATCTCTAGAGATGCAAAAGCCTGTGTTGTTCATGGAGGTGACCTGAAGGATCTGACCCCTGAACAGCTGGATGACATCCTGAAGTATCACACTGAGATAGTGTTCGCGAGAACCTCTCCACAGCAGAAGCTGATCATTGTAGAGGGCTGCCAAAGACAGGTGCTCTGATTTGAAATGGCATTAAAATACTGAAGCTTAAATTTCAATAACTGCTATAACTCAAGAACAAAATAGTCACCAGGCCTTCCTGTACAACAGGGTGCTATTGTAGCAGTGACAGGAGATGGTGTGAACGACTCCCCCGCGCTGAAGAAAGCCGACATTGGTGTAGCTATGGGCATTGCTGGCTCTGATGTCTCCAAACAAGCAGCGGACATGATCCTCCTTGACGATAACTTTGCCTCTATTGTCACTGGAGTTGAAGAAGGTATAACCAGATCCAGTCGATCAGGGAGGACATTTCTAACATGGAGCTTCCACACCACAGCCTTTGCTTTTTGTCACCTTCAGGTCGTCTGATCTTTGATAACCTGAAGAAGTCCATCGCCTATACCCTGACCAGCAACATCCCTGAGATAACTCCCTTCCTCCTCTTCATCATCGCTAATATCCCTCTGCCTCTCGGAACAGTCACCATCCTCTGTATCGACTTGGGTACTGACATGGTGAGGATACCGACTCTTCAAGCGCTCTAACTTTTTGGTTAGCCGAGATTTTTTAATGGAGATTATGTTGTCACGAGGTTGTATGCCCGTCTTTTCATCATGTAAGGTTCCTGCCATCTCCCTGGCCTATGAGGCTGCTGAAAGTGACATCATGAAGAGACAGCCTAGAAACCCCAAAACAGACAAGCTTGTCAATGAGCGACTTATCAGTATAGCCTATGGTCAGATCGGTAAGAACTTCCCTCAAGCACAGCTGGGCGTTTTGTGCCACACATCTTAAGGTGGTACATCTTTAAAATGAACCTTTTTCAGAACTCTGTGGTTTTGAGATGTCATGTTAAATGTATTTGTCTGCATCAGTTGACAAGTGATAGGTTTTTATAGAATCTCCAGTGGGCTGTGGGTAATGTTAAAGCTACAGTGTCATGTTGCTTAATATTTGTCTTTCCAGGTATGATTCAGGCTCTGGCTGGTTTCTTCACCTACTTCGTCATTCTTGCTGAGAACGGGTTCTTGCCCTCTACGCTCTTGGGAATCCGCGTTAAATGGGATGATAAGTATTTGAACGATCTGGAGGACAGTTATGGCCAGCAATGGGTTAGTAAAGGGCTATGGAGTTCTTCATAACACAAGTAGCAGTAGAGAGAGCAAGAGGTTTCATTGTCCTTTTTGTTTCCTTTCAGACCTATGAACAAAGAAAGATTGTGGAGTTCACCTGCCACACAGCCTTCTTTACCAGCATTGTCATTGTGCAATGGGCTGACCTGATCATCTGTAAGACTAGGAGGAATTCGGTCTTCCAGCAGGGCATGAAGTAAGCAGTGTTCTTAGGAGAGTAAACCCTACATTGGCAGAGAGGGACTAGAATCCTTCTACTCTGAAACACCTGTGCTTTTCAGGAACAAGATCCTCATCTTTGGACTCTTTGAAGAAACTGCCCTGGCTGCCTTCCTCTCCTACTGCCCCGGAATGGATATCGCCCTCAGAATGTACCCCCTTAAGTAGGTTCTTATTTATGCTTTGAGTGTCCTGTAAACCTGTGAAAGAGGTATCCAAGTGTTTTGAGTCATTCTAAAGCAGCTTTGAAAGCCAAGCTTAAATCTTGCCAAGGCTGCTTATTGATGTGCTCAATTTTATATATATGAATGATTAATATAGCACTTTTCAAAATGCCCAAAGCACTTTACAGCCACTTCAACCTCCACCACTATTTAGCACCCAGGTGGGATGATGCAACAGCAGGCATTCTGCACCAGTATACCCACCTGCTAAGGTGGTGAAGGTGACCAGTTAGATACAGGAGATCAGATTCAAAAGGGCCACAGTGGGCAATTTTAGCCAGAACACAGGAGTACGTCCTCTACTCTTTCAAAGGATACCCAGGGAACTTTTATGACCTCAGAGAGTCAGGACCTCAGTTTTATCTCTCGTCTCAAGGACAGCACCATTTTTACAGGAAAGCGTCCACATCACTGTTCTGAGACATTGGGATACATTCAGGCCTCAAGATGGACAAGATGTTGACCAAAAACTCTTTCAGCTGCAACCCACTTTCCTCATTGATCTCTCATCCAAGTACTGGCCAGAACCAAACCTGCTTAGCTTCAGATGGATTTCCTAGTCTGAACTGCAGATGGTATACCTGCTATATATATCTGCTATGTATATCTGTGTTCTTTTTGTCAACTGCCTGCCCTTTTTTTCTTCACAGACCCAACTGGTGGTTCTGCGCCTTCCCGTACTCCCTCCTTATCTTTATTTATGATGAAATCAGAAAACTGATTCTTCGACGCAGCCCAGGAGGTGAGACGGAATGTTTTTATTGCTTTGTTTGAGCAGTTAAATTATGAGCAGCAAGGCACTTAAAAGTAATTGTGTTCATGTTGTTTGTTTACGCCTCTTAACTGCTGCACTTAAGAGATGGCAAATCACTTGATAATTCATTCTCGCTTTGGGTATTAGTGTGAGATGCTAGCATCTTGCTTGGATCCATGCAGACCCAAGGAGAAAAATCGACATTCTAAAATTTTCCTCTTCCTCTTCCCACCGGTTGGGTGGAAAGGGAGACATACTCCTAGAAACCCCACACCCCCCCCCCCCCCCACCTCACCGCATCACACAGCTGTGTTCGTTTTTGCATGTTAGTCTTGCTGTTCTGAATTTTAATCTCGGTAACGTTTGTTTTTATATAGAGAATGCTCAGCACAAAAACCCAGATTGTGAACTAAGACTTTGTGTGCCTTTGTTTTGGAACAGGACATTTTATACATGGTTTCTATCAATGTAATATATATAATATCAGAATAAACCGTCAGTCAGGTCCTGTTTTGGTGTCTGTATTCCTTCATTATAGAAAATTAGTGGTCAGGTTAGGAATTTGGGGATCTGCATTTTTGTAATTACAAGCTATTTCCCCAACCCTATTTAAAGTTTTAAGTTCCTTTTTTATTCTGTAGTTGAGTACTACAACTTTACCATTCAAAACAATCCTGGTGAATGTAGTCAAGGGTACAGCCTGGTAGTAATAAGCAGTTAATATGTCGGTCTTTTGTACTCAAAGGCCTATGTAAGTGAACCCTCCTATACCTGCAATCGCGCGCATGCTTTAATGTCATTGAACAATTGTTCTGACTACAGGCAATGTGATCTGAGCATATTGTTAATTTTTTATTTTTTTTTTGCTTTTCTTCTTGCAAATTTCTGTTCTGAAATCAAGCCTTTATAAGCTTTAATGAGGTAAAGCAGGTTTACCGTTTCAGTTCTCCTGCCAGGAGGGCCCCTTTTTTCCTAAGCAGTTCAGGAATGCTAAATCCCATATTCTCTGATGTGATGGGTCAAAGTACAGAAACAGTGGATGAACACGCAAACTAAATTAAACCCCCAGGGAAAGACCACCAGGCCCCTTAGCTCATCATCTCGGGAGTGTGCTTATGGATAACGCTGCTTTACAAACAATAGGATTAGGCTGTATACCTTTAGAAGATCAGCAGAGAACTGGACTAACGGTTACCTGTAACACTTGTTTGTTTTTCATTTTCCATCTTTTGCTGTTCAATGTCTGAAAGCTGAAAATGGGTGCAGGGCCCCTCCCCCAACCCCCACCCCACTTTCCAAGCTCATTCACAAGAGTTGTGTGGCAACGGCGTGTCTGCATTTGCATACCGACCGCGGATTTTCCTTCCGTCTTTGGCTGAGAGCGTTCGCTGCAACGGAGGCTTCTACGCATTCCGTCATTCTCCCTCAGCTTCCTGGGACATCGCGGGCTCACTTCCCACGCCAAAGGCTGAGTTCTGCCCCGCCCAACTCCAGCCCACAGCCAACGCAGGACTGGCAGGGGGTGAAAGAGGGGGAGCAACAAAGAGAGACCTGTAGGCATGGAGACAGCCCCGTTTCCTGGAACTATGTCAGCTTCCATTGACGGACTACTTTTGTGTGAATGTTTTAGGTATTCTGCAGTGGACCTGGACTTGCTGAAAGGCGATTTTTCATTCAAGACAGTGCTCTGCTTGTATGTGGATCTAAAACCCCACATTATTTCCTACTGTGGGTTTTTTTTTTTCTCTCTGCCTGGTTCGCTTCTTTCTTTTTTTGGTCTTGGAACTGAAAGAGTTAGCATGATTAACATACTCTATTGAAAACGGAGGAAACCAATCCAAGCTCTGTTACTGGGAAATAGGCACCGTGGTTGTAGCATGCTCGTTTTCATTCTCTGTAAATTCAACGACCACTGAGAGCAAAAATGTGCAAAAACGTTGCTCGCTGTCAGTTGAAAAAGAATATTCTGTCTTAATCAGATTATGTTGCCGAATAAATTGTAGCACCAATGTATTCTATTCCAAGAAATGCATATTAAGGGTTTTAGCTATATCCCTGAAAATAATACTGAATGATCACGCATGTGGTGTGGCTACTTAGTAAATCTAAAATACTATTTACGATTGACTGTCCGTGTTATTGAATCGTTGTGTTCTGGGGGGATTTTCAGAGCATGTTATGATGACCTTGCATGGAAGCATGCTGGGGTCAAAGAGCTCGACGTACCTCTCCACCTCAACAACAAGTCTTGCGCCATCTTTGTTTTAACAGTCTGTTTATCTACCCAAACTCCATCCTTTAAGCGGATTGGTTCCTGAGGCGTTTGTGACGTCCCCTCCTTCCCTAGGCTGATTTTTCCGCTAACAGAATGGCAAACCAGGGACCCTGCCGTTCATAAATACTCCTGCAGTCTCCCCGGGCCTTATCTTTAGGGTCGAGTGCCTCTAAAGTGGGACACTGGAGACAGTATTGGGATGGGATGTATGTTTCATGTAGCTAATGACTCTTTCTGTCCCAGTTATGAGCATAGCGGTAGACAGCAGTTCCTGCCAAGCTTAATTCCCGGACCTAGGACAAAGTTACTTCAACTGGGTCTCCATGATGCACAGCCCCTCCCATCTGGGCCCTCTCCTGGCCCCCACCCCAGGGACAGGACAACTTCCCCAGTCGTCCCCCTGAGATGCCTGGTGGATAGAGAAAATCAAGGCTAAGACCTTCGCACTTAATCACTTTAATAATGTGCTTCTTACCCTGTCACTACTGGGGGGAGAACAATTGCCATAGTAACTTCTCAATTAATATAACTTAAGTAAAAATGGGGCAAAGAGCTTAAAGGTCTAAAAAAAAACTAAAGGTAATTAAAAAAATAATAATAATGTGGCCATTGGTATTGTTATAAAAAAGGCTGCCCATACTGTATAAAACTGTAAACTAAAGAGAGACTGCAACCAATTCATAAAGCAGGAATGAATGCATTTCTGTACAGCTCCATTGCGGGTTATTTTTGTGAGCATTTCTCATGTGGTGCTATATCTAGCGTCACTCAAAGTATGATTTCATCGAAAGGAGTCAACGATCTGTTATCTGAAGAATCGTTAATGATCTCTGTTCTTTGGCATTGTCACTTCACCGCCATGTGTCTGGTACGATTTTAACAAATAAAATTCAATGCAATTCTTCTTTCACAAGTGTTACTGATTCTGCCAGTGGTGTAAACTTAAACAATTGCCAGCTGTTACCCCGTGACAGAACACTGGTGTGTGTGTATGTGTGTGTGTGCATGTTTGTGCACGCGCGTGTGTGTGTCAGCTGCAAGGGCCCAGAACAGATGCACCCTTCTTCTCCGTCTGTCCCTCAGTGCCTCACACAGAGCACGAGCGCCATCCAACCAATCAGGGCTCACCAAACCTTCTCCCAGTGAACGCTAACCGCTCAGGCTGGCAGAATTTCCTACCATTTATCGCCGCATTCTTCCTGTTGTATTTTTTCCATTTATTTATGCAATAAGCACCAGGTAATATGTCATCATTCCCAATGAGACACAGCTGGTCATTTATGGGTGCTATTAGCAGACCCTCTCCAGTTATGAGCAAGAAAAGCCAATCGTAATCTGCTGTTAAATCTGTTGCCGTTGCCAATATCCCCTAGCATTTATTTTCCATTCCAATGGTCCCCTTTTCTTGTTGCTCGTCAACGACCCCCTCCCCCACCCCCGGGTGACATCCAAGTTGATGAATATTCAGATGTGGAGTGGAGGGTGTCTCTCCGTAAACGACCTGCTGAAATGGGGGTCTCACATCTGCTTACAGAGCAAATTCCCCCGGTCTCCAAGAAGGCATCTCTTCTCTGCCTGACCTGGAAAATCAGGTTTATCGGTAACTCCTGCCAGCGAAGGGAGCTGTGTGAGTGATTTTTAAAACCAAATAGCAGGATAAGTCTGAGCTTATCTCACTATGTCTTCCAGATTTTCCAAGCCTTTTCACCCTAATAATAAATCTTCATAATCAGTGTACTGTTTACATTTTAAGTAGCTTTTCTGAAAATTTTGTGCAATGAAACCTGCTTATCAAGATGGAGGGTTCTTTTATTGGTCAACTTCAGCCGATGCACTTTGCAGTAGGACACGGGAGTAGCATAATTTCTTGGACTTGAACCTATAACTTTTAGATAATGCGTCCATGTGGACAACCACTGTTGTGTAGTATCATCATGAACAGTGGTGCATGATTCGATGCTACATCACAGGAAACAGGATGGCATTTCTGAACTGGGTTAATGATTCACAGGCATCAGTTTCTAGCAGATGTTGGCATAGAGCCTTCTGCCTCAATTCTACTCTTCCGCATGTTCTGAACTTTCAAGATGACACCTTCCACTAAACCAAAAATATACGCCCTTCACTTTCCTTTTGGTTTATTTAATAGATGCTTTTATCCAAAGTGACATATAATTGAGAGGGGTGGGTCAGACAGTGGGGTTAAGGGTCTTGTTTAGGCTAAATGTTAAACCTACTTGGTTGGTTCTGGAATTCAAACTGGCAACCTTTGGAGCAGAGATACAGTTGCCTAACCCTTTGAACCACCCCCTATCCCTGTTTGCCTTCTGGTATGTGTGCCTGGCAAGGAGGATGTAGAGAGCACCTATGGAGACACACAAAATAAAAAATGGGCATAGCTTTCATTAATGCGTCTTCCAAGCTGAAAATATTTACATACAGAATTCTTCGGCACAAAATACACAGTAAATTATCCTTAACTGGACAAACCAGCCTGGGAGGAAATTTCCGGAGTAAAGGAATCCAGATGTCGCTTCCTGCCATCCAGTCAAGAAAACCACAGGCCGCGGTAAGATTTAAGTGCGCTCGTTCAAAGATGCTGAAACGATGAATGAGTACGAATCCCTGTCCTGCCACAACTATGCAAATTGGAGTCTGTGTCCCAATCTTGGCATTTTAAAGCCACTTAAAATGAATTACATTATATCTCACTGTAGTGGTGGAAAAAATAGTTCTTCAGCTGGTTTTCCCGTCCTGCAGATGCCACTTTGAAGGATGTAAGACAGGTAGAGGAGCAGAATGGTAGGATGAGAGCCAGATGAAGAAAGTGTCTATCCAAACACACAAAAAAAATCTGCAGTAACTGCACATCCTGTTTGTTGGCAAGCTTATTTACACCAGCCAGCTCCCTTGAAGCAGCTTTTGGACACAAATAAATAAATGGCTCCTTTTTGCATAATTTTGGAGCTTTTGGAGCAGTGTAGGCCAGACTTAGGAAGGTACCATTAGCAAGTCAAATCCCCATGAGACTGTAGTCCCCCGACCTTCCAGTCACAAAAACAGAGCCACCCCATACGTAGAACCACACAGCAATTAAGGAATACCGAATATAGTAAAGATGGATAATACAGCAATATTTGGTTATACATCACTTATTTCATGCCAAACATTTGTGCTTTTATGCATTTCCTCACACCAAGGCACACCAGGCTTGTGGGAGAGCCAAATGGGCTTTTTAAACTTAAAAAAATACAAACAACATAAGACTTCTGATAGAAACAAAACAGAGGTTTTCTGGGCACATTCAAAAGCTCAGCCAAGCTCGCAGGCGTGTCCCCCTCTACTCTCACGGGAGGCTGCAGGAGCTAAAGGTCTCCTGGTGATAGTGTGCGGGGCTGGCGTAATGAGCCCCCGCCCTGGAGAGGTGCAGCGTAGGGGTGTGGCTTGGGGGATACCTGCCGCACGTATGTCAACAATATAAGATAATATACCACTTGGCACTTCAGGCAGCTGTGATCCTATAACTCTTCCC
>JAODLC010000001.1:50334993-50380535 GCA_026781145.1 Hippopotamyrus pictus
GGGATGGGTGGGCATGTGGATGTTCAAATACAAAGATCTTAGTTGTGATGTAAAGTTCACAGGTGTGCAGGGGCTGCCAGTGGCCATTTTATTAGATACACCCAGTTAGTAATGGGAGCCCCTGTTTATCTCCATACCTGCTCTGGTATTTTTGCCGTCTGTTAGTTTTAGTGGTCTGGCCATTCTTCTCTGACCCCTCATTAATTCCTCAAAGACGCTAGACACTGTAGCGCATGAAAATTCCAGGGAGGTGTCTATTTTTGGGGTTCTGGAACGATAACTTCTGGCAGCAACAATCATACAATGTTCAAAATCATGTAGATTAAGCATGTTTGCCATTCTGATGGATGAACAGTAACTGAACCTCTTGACCTTCTCAGTATGTATTCAACTGCAGCTGTATGATTCACTGTTTGAAGGAGCAGGCTGTTTGCAGGAACAGACCGGTGTGCCTAATAAACTGGCCACTGAATGTAACTGCTGTATGACATTCACAGTGAAAAGAATAAGCATGTTGTTAGACCTTCTCAACGTGTAAGTGACTGACTCCGGTTTCTGTTTTTACTTTAAGCCTTCCAGTTTGGTACCACAGTCTTCCATCGGTTGCAGAAGCATTTCCTACAACCAGAACCATGATCGAGGTTTTAAACACTGACTCCACATCGCACTGTCCAAAGAAGTCCTAGTCACTTCCTTCCTAGTGTGGACAGCGCCTTCTCTGGTTTTAGTCACAATCAGATCCAGTCGTCTAAAAGCACAAATAGATGTTCTCAAATTTCAGGGTACTTCTTTTTTTTTTTTTAAATATATCTCCGTACTTGTTCTATGTGATAATCCTAGGACAGATACCATGGAACACTTTAAGTTCATCATGGTTCATATTCCCATGGATCAAGAATAAGCTTCAGTTTCAACTCGTTAAATTTATAGATCACCTTCCAGACCACAAGAAGATGGTGTCGTTCTTCTTTAATTCCCTGAATCTGTAAGGGTTCCTGGGGACACAGGAAACCATGCAATCTCAGCATTACATGTTTTCATTACACCTACATTTGTATTTGTTAGGTCCAGAATCAAGGGTAATAATTTGAGGAGAGGGACAATTTCAGCATAGATTCCCCATTTCAGTCTGTCTCCTGTAGCTGCAGTTGACTGTTATAGACTAAGCATTAAGGAAATCATTCAAAACATTTAAAATTTGAAGCAGGTTATACCTTTTCATTTAAAATGCTATGTAGCAGGTTAGATTATACGAAAATATAAGCAGATAAAAGTGACTCTGGGGTTTTAAACATGTCTTTCAGGGTTTGGTTATTCCAGTAAGTGAAATAATGGAATAAGTGCAAAAAAACAAGCAATCCTTTCTTTGGCTCTTTCTGTTATTGGGGGGAAGTTGGGGGTCATTTCCATGTTGGTATTTTCCGTGTCGATAGTGGGATGTTTGCACAGCGAGTTTCTGCGCTCGCGCCACTATAAATTTGACGACTTTAATCATTGACACCACCATGAAGCAGACGTGCTCAGATGCAGCCTGATCCCTGTGGGTTTGAAGTCCTCTTAAAAAATGTCTATTTCTGTGGCACAGGGAGTGTAATCCCACTGAGATTACATAATGGTTTACTGCTACTGTCTTAAGTCACACACATGAATGGAGTAGCTGCCTCTTAAGAATGAAAGAGAAATTGTGCATTGATTTGCCTTCCCAATGATAAAAGATTTTTCCTAAAAAGGAAGTTTTATCCCTTAATGTGCCCGTATTGAGGCTGTATTGGCAGAGTCTCTGTTATTGCACTGTATACCAGGTTAAAATGCAAAGTTGAAAATTATTTTATTTATAAAAGGGGGCAGTCATTTTATTATTTTTTTCCATCAGAAACTCATAGGTTAGAGAACATTCTGTTGGGGTTTTGGTGAGAATTGGGTACCTGGTGATAAATAAAGTTGTTTGACAATTAATTTGGTCAATAGTTTATTTTTTATTAAAGTTTCGAGTTATTTGTCACATACACAATCACACTCTGTACTACTGTGTAGCGAAATACCTTTCCATCCACACACTCGATTGTGCTGGTCAAAATATCCAATACAAAGAAAAGAGAAAATGGTATAAAAAGAATAAGAATATACTACAATTAGAATAACACTAAAGATTAAATGATTGTGAAATAGAAATAGACAAGTATATCAGCTTTTTTCATTTATTTACAATATGCCTTGGGTCGATTCGATTAACTGCAGGCGTTATGTTTTTAATCAAAATATTTTTCTTAATGACAAACACGAGTAACGAATTCATACAAAACCGTAGAACTAATTCTTTTCATAAATTTATCTGACGTCATGTGAATATTTTAGGCTCGTTAACTCCGAAATGAAAGTATTTTTCGGATGATGATTGAGAATCACAGTATTTCACATTAAGTCTTTGAAGCATTTGATGATGGTCGTGTGGCTAGATACTAGTTTTAATGAATATTGATGGCATTCGTGTCCTTAAATTGCAAGTCGTTCCGTCGTGAGCGCTCGTTTCATTGCGACCGCTGGAGGTCGCTATCGCTTGGTGCGGTACGAAAATGGCCAGCGAGGGGCTTGTGGTGCAACCTGACGCTCTCCTCGACGCTTTAAAAGACTTTGTTCGAATCGGACGAGATTTATTCGAGAACATCCAGAAAGAGTACAAGAATGGTATGGTGTCTGATTTCTTGCACTTCTGCATATAAACAGGTGGCTGTTTAAGTAGTGTTGTATTTCCAAACCAACTGCGTTCACTCCGCTCCATTTGTGACATTTTGCTTTTCTGTGCAGTTCAGAATGCGCCTATCAACTTTCAACTCGTTAGCCTTTCGCACGAAGCATGCATTTTACTAGTCTAGTAATCACCCATCAGTATTTTAACTTGACACTCTTAAAAGTTCGAAATCGTACTCATTAGTAATGGCAAAACACAATAAGCGTCAGTTTCTCTTTTTCTGACGACTGCATTCAACATTTACGCAGCTTCTCTACATGATTTCATCTCTTCAAAGAAAATGGAGTCCTTGTTTGGATTCATTGGTATAACTGCGAACTTCTTTAACAGGTAAAGAACCCAAACGGCATTGATCAGTTTCCAGTGCTCTGTATATAAATGTACCTCAGTTATTACAGACAGTCGCCTTGGCCACATATAATACGCGGTCTTCCTCTTGTATTACAGTAAAGCCTCCTAAACCTAGCACTTTCTCTGGCCTGTTATGATTCCAATCTGCTGCTGCTAATGACTGGAATTCATTACAGAACTCTTTGAAACTGGATAAATTTATATCTGTCGTGGCCTTCAAAGGCTTACTTATGGACATTTTTAACGACACTTGTAAATGTTGTAATTCTGTTTAATCATTCAGTTATGGGTTTTACTCTATTTTTATCATTTGTTTTCGTAATTTTTTTTTCCATTTTCGTTTTGTTTTACAAGTGCTTTTTGGTACTTGCCAGGCTGTCATTGTAAATAAGAAACTGCTCTTAATGGTTTGCCTGGTAAAGTAAAAGTTAATGAGTGAATGATTTTATTGTAAAACGTTTCGTGCATTTTATCCAGGCTGTCTGTGAAAAATCGACATGAAGCTGAAGACCTGTGGAAAAACTCATTTCAGTAAGGCTCTAATTTACTGGGAAACCCCTTTTCCATATCCACGTTTCATTTTGCTAGGGATGTGACACAACATAAGGTGTAGAAACTTTTCATTCTTGCACCTTTGCCAGCTGCCCAGAGGTGTGTGACCAGGTTGAGGCACTTCTTCAGTTGGAGGTACGTTCAGCCATCTGCTTATACCGCAGCTAATGTTGTCCATGTTTGGAAAGTTCGTCTGTCATCTGAAAGGCAGTCTTGTTAATTTTTAATTGCATAAGTACAGTCAACACTAGCCTAAAGAGAACTTGCGTAACAGCTTAGTTGGTTTGCAGGTGCTTTGTCTTAAGTAACCAGCACTATTTGCCCTTATTTAAGCACCACGGCCTCTTTTTGAACGTCATAAACCAGTGTTTCTCCCAACCCAGTCCATGTTTTTGCTCCCTCCCAGCTCCCAACCAATCAGGAACACCAAATACCTGGTACAGGTGCGCTGGGAGCTGAGAGGAAGCAAAAACGTGGACTGTCCGGGGTTCCCCAAGGACTGGGTTTGGAAACACTGTTGCAAACAATTTAGTGACACGTCCAAGATAATGGGCAACCTACAACTCTATCCCTAAGTCTGCTATGCATCCTGCTGTCTGTCAGTTAAGTAATGTGACACCTGACTTAGGTCATGACACGTCACGCCATGCATCCTCTTGTTCCCGACTTGCACTTTGAACCCGTGCTGTGCAGGTGGAATGGGATGCCTTCTTTGAGCAACTGGACACGGAGCTCCAGATGAGCGACACGGTTCTGTCCAAGCGCCCGTCAGCAGACAGCGTACCCGCAGAGACGTCCTTGATAGACGCCCGCAGTGGAGAGTGGGTTTCGTCGAGTAGACTTTTCTTGTTGCTAAAACGTAATGAGGCCGGGATCCCACTAATATCACGAATGACGTTGCGCAGGGCAGTGACTCTAGGCCTATATCTGGGGAAAGGTGAGAAACTGCTTCTGGTCTTGCTGAGACACCTCGCTTGACTGCCATGACGAGACCACCTGGCCGAGCTGGAAGGTAACCAGGTAGGGTGACTCTAGGGCCTTCTGACAGCACCTCTTTCGGCGCTGACATACTGCGGTCTTACTGTGTAAACACATGCAAGCTCTGTAGGTCACTCAATATATTTAAAAAAATCTACTAAACAGCCATGTGCTGTAGTGTAGCTTACTTTCTACCTTCTGTTTAGGATTTACTGCCTCTGCTTATAGAGGAGTCTCTGTGTTGCAGGGCCTCCTGGATGCCCAGTCTGTCAGGGTGCTCATGGTCTCCTTCAGCTGCCAGGAAGGTGCTCATTACTGGTTACGGGACACAGGCTGCAAGTATGACATGGTCTTGGACACACAGAAGGAGGTACTGCTCTGGGAAGGCATTCCCATGCTTGGGAGTGATTTAAGCTCTATTTCGTCATCTGAGGTGATGTGCAATGAGTGATGTGCAACGGTCGATGTGTAATGAGTCTGATTTGGTGTTTTTGTGTTCTAGATATACAGCATGTTTGGGTTGGGGTCATCTTACTTGAAAATACTGAAATTTCACAACTTATTGAAGTATGCAGAGTATACCGTGTTGAAGCGAACGTTTCCTCAAGTAGATCCAAGTATCGTAGATGACATCTATCAGGTATCCATGAGTTACATGAATAAACTACGACTTAAATGGGCTGTCTGAATGATTCTTCTTGTCCACTGATGTGGATCATAAACACCTGGAGGGGTTAATTTGGTCCAGCTGTCTCAGCTGGGTGACAGTTCACCATAACCTGTGTTTAGATCTTGTAGCTAAAAGGATTTTAATAATTACAAATCAGGTGTTTTTTTAAATGTATTACTGATCTGATTTCTAAATTGAGAATATCATGTACAGGAAAGAGTTGTCCTGTAGACCTGTGATACATTTTTGAATGTGGTTCCAGCTTGGTGGTGATTTTGTGCTGAATGAGACTGGGAGGGTGGTCTACGCCCATCCCTGCAGAAGCCCAGTGGACCGGCCCAGTTTGGCAGAGATCCTGGCTGTGGTTAATCAGGAGGGAACATCGACCACCCACTAATGCGCGACCCCTTACTGGCACAGTACTGGCCTGTAAACAGGAAGATCACCCCCCTCCTAGCCTGTGAGAATGAAGGCGGGGCTCACAGTCACACACCATGTGACGAACCCCGCTGGAGAATCCAACATAGGCTGGGGGGGACTGGTCCTACTTTACAAACATCAGCAGTTAGGTCTCTTTTCTCCGCACAAGTGTTTACCATGATTCCACCACAATTCATAGGGCACTCACCGTAATTATTAATCTTCAGACATAATATGAATCATGCTTTAATGTCAGAGTTGGAGGTAATGGGGCTAAAATTAATTAATTATTTATGAAATATTCAGTGTTAATTTAGGTTAAACATAAACAGATCAGTAAATTCTTTATTACATAAAATGTAATAATTATATTACATTAAAAATAATTATCTACTTTCCTAAATGAAGACAGGTTTCTCTATAAGGAAACAACATACTTGAAGTAGGTGGAAACTGTGAATCGAAGATTCTTTGAAATAAAACCTTCATGTCACCCACTGTGGTCCACCTTCTTGTGCAAAGGCCATCATAGATTTGATTGTAGTAAATATTTCAATAGTTTCGAAGCACAAGGATTCATGCAAAGCTGACCCAACTAGTAGCAGATACTGTACTTGACCCTCAAAACTCAAGATAAATATGTACAGTACTACAGGGAGTTCTCCAGGAGGATTGATTGAGTATGAGAAATGTGTATTTCAACATCTTGTCAACACCGTCATTCTTAAAGAGTAGAACCAGTAGGCTTTCTTCTTGCTACAGCTATGGCCAAAACGTGGTCGAATGGTTGGCTTTGGCCACAGAACATGCTGGGGTGAGGAACCTCTCAAGGTGATAACTGGGAGGACGTCAAGCATCAAACTCGCAGAGGTAGAACATGCGCCGGTCGCAGTAGTTGTCCCACCAGTCGCCATCGTCGGAGGAGATGGCCACACAGTTCTCTCTCTTGCCCCCGTCCGGCTGGCTGGAGAGGTAGTGCTTGCGCCACTGGAAGTACGTGACACGCGTGTTGTCCTCAAACAGGTAGAGGCCCTCCGACCGCAGGTCGTTAATGCCCAGCCAGATGGGCCAGTTGCCCGGGTGGAAGAACCCACGGGCGTAATCCGCCAGCGCCTCCTGCTCCTTCCTGTCCCGGGGCATTGCCATCCTGCCGCCGCGCTCCTGGCACTTCCTGGACGCCCCGGCGTAGGTCTCGTACGAGCGGTACACCAGGAAGCACTTGTGGCCGACCCTCCTGCCCTTCTGGCAGCCTGTAGAAGGTAGTCATAGGAAGCCTAGTTGATGGTTTTACACTTGAGATTTCCATTTAGACTTAGATTTTACTTCATTGATCCCCTTGGCCAGCGGGGATTTGTTTGGTCCAGCAGCAGGTAAACAGATATAATGAGGATAAAAGACCATTACAATAAGGAAACAAGGTATATGAAATGTATTAAATAGGCCTAATATACACCCTTTTCCAGATTAATTGAAACAATATATGCAGACAGACTGACCACGGTGTCTCCTCTGTCCATCCATCCAGCCAGCCCTAACCCCACCCGGGCAGGCCTGCCAGTCTGTGGGCACGGTGCCTCCTCTGTCCATCCAGCCAGCCCTAACCCCACCCGGGCAGGCCTGCCGGTCTGTGGGCACGGTGCCTCCTCTGTCCATCCACACAGCCCTAACCCCACCCGGGCAGGCCTGCCGGTCTGGGGCACGGTGCCTCCTCTGTCCATCCACTCTAGCATACTCTTTTGCGGATTAGCATACTCTTTGGCTGTGCAAACCAGCAGGTCCCAGGCCAGTGCAGGCATGTCTGTTTCAATTAAACTGCACAACGGTACTGTAAATGGGTACTGAGAAAAGAATATTAACAGTTTAGAGCGCATATATACATGTACTTGCAGTATAATGCAATGTTATTCGTAGTGCAATAAAAGGCAATGCAGTATGACAGTGTAAATATCACATTGCACACCCAATCTATACAGTGGGCATTATGAATATCGTGAACTGAATCATATATGTACAGTATATATTGCAGGGGTGCAGCACAATTTGTGGAAGAAGGCATAAAGTGCAGACAGTACACATACATCATTTAAACATTTTCTGTGACTTCTGTGAGCAAAGGCGATCCTAGGGTCTGTTGGGGCCCCAAGCAAAAATTCACTGGGGGCCCCCCCTCTAACCAGTTTTGGTCATCATTTTAATAAATTTTGCTCTTGTTCGCCATCTAGTGGCTTGGGGGCCCCAAGCAGCTGCCTGCCCTGCCTGCTGACAAGATGCGCCTCTGTCTGTGAGTCTTAGATTACATACAGATATTAACCTGAAATGGAGGTTGGTGGCTCTGCTCACCTTCCAGCTGTCCGATCTCCTTGCGGTTCTCCTTGGCGAGAGCGAGCACCTGCTGTATCTCGTCGTCCATCTCCCCGATCTTGGCGTCCAGTCGCGAGAGCCTGTCCAGCAGCTGCACCAGTCTCACGTCCAGCGTGTAGTGTCCCACGTTCAGCTTGTGGATGGCCTGGTCCATAGAGTGCAGGCGGGACACTGTCGTTGGTGTGCGAGAAAACAGACGCGTTTGCACCGATCGAGAGACCCGGATCATTCCGGAAAAAAGCAAGTTTCTAGCATAGGCAGAGACCCACAGACATAGTTGTATGAGTTTTCAAAGTCTGAGAGGGGGGACGTCGGCTCTGGATCGTCAGGGCCCCCAGTCCCCTCCTCGCCACCCTGTCCTCTCTCAACTTCTTGACTCTGTACTGGTTTTTTGTCCTCAGCCTGAAGGAGGAGAGGTGAGCAGGCTGATACCCCAGTTTGAAAAACACTCCACAATATGTTTCTTCATCTGTGGTTTTCTTGCCATGAAACAAAGCAGATTTCACAGTGAATCACTCATGATTGCACCATTATTGCTCCTAGCATTAATAAAAGTAATGGTGCATTATCAGGATTACAAAGGAATTTCTCAGGATTTCACCATTCCTAGAACTACTTAGACTTTTTTATACTAGACCCAAAGTGTCTTTACGGGACACTTAAAATACTTCTGAAGTACAAATTAATTTCATTCCATCATGCATTTATCCGAAGTCAGTCCAGGCAGAAGGCTTTTCACATTACATTATTTCACAAGAATCCCAACCCCTACCTGAGAAATAGTCTCTGTCTTTGGGGTGTTGATTCCGCCGTCATTTTCCAGGCTGTCGTTGCCTGTGTCACACAGGCACACTGTGCAGAAGCATAGCGCCGTGACCAGCAAAGCAGTTTTCCCCATTTTCCCCCGAAGCGCTCGTCCGCTCTTCTGGTACTTACGGCTCTCCCGTGTCCCGACCTCCCTCACTCTTCCTTGGCGCTCTGCGACTGCCTCATCCAGACAGGGCCTCACCAATAACAGGAAACTTCATTGTGTTTTTTTTTTTTTTTTTGCCCACCCCCCCTGCTTCCCGCTTCCACACTTTGTGTCCCTCTCACAGAGGCTGCCCTCCGTGCCGCATACCCCCGCTTTGTTTATTTCAGCCCTGGCCGTCTTGCTCCGGGTTCGCGTTTGCGAGCGAATCGCTGGCGAGGCAGCTGGGCTGCCTGGAAAACTGCGCTCAGATGTGGGGAAGCTGCAGGCGCAGATTCCCCGGCGCCGCGATCTCTGCCAGCGGGAGGGATTCCAGTTAAAAAAGCATGGGGAATCATACTTTCCAGTGACTTTAGGGTTTTTGGGCTTGGATTAGGGTTCATGGGTGTGGTTATACTACCTCTGAGGGCCAAGATATGTTACATAACTATGAGGCTCGATTATGGATTCAGTGGAGTATGTGTGCATTACTGTGTCCACAAAAAGACCATTAAATCCATACATAAAAGAGCCCAGATTTCCCTGGTAAAAATAGTTTTCTGTGTAATGCAGTGATACATCACAAACTGTGCTGCGGTTTTTCCTAATACACCACAGTTTCTGTGTTGTGTAAAAGTTATGGTGAAATGCATAGTCTAAAAACTTTGTCATGATGTGTATATCTGAAGCAAGTCTTTGCACTCGTCTAGTATAGGATTCATAGTTTTGAACAGTGTCCTTTAATCTCTCATAAAGAGAAATTAATAATCCAAGGAAGATAACTTTCAGCTGGAGCTTTCTGTTTTTTTTTTTTTTTTTTGTCCTAATAACTGGAATGGAATTTGTATAAATATTTCTTCAGAATTTACTGTTATGTTATATGTATTTATGTTACTGTTATGTTAAACCTATTAGTCTTCACATAGCCGTTCCTTTATTACTGCTCAGACCAGCTATTAATGTCCAGTGCTGCCACTTAGCGGGCCACATTAGTCACTACAACGCAAAAACAATATTCTCCCAAAACACAAAGTCCGCAACTTTAGTTTATTTGCATAGCAAAACGATCAGCAAAATGCTATCTCAAGACCAGACAGGGAAAACGGTGGCATCAAAGTCCATTCTAAAAAGCTTTATTTTTATACTCTAGTCGTGTAAAATTGCAGGGCATGCATATTTCAAAGATTATGAACAGTTTCTAAAAACATGCTATTTTACTTGAGTGTATCAATTTTAGTGTTTATATAAATGCACATTATAAAGGCTTTACACTAGTATGAGGTCATAATAATGTACTGTATGCAACAACAGAGAGGAGTCGTCGTTAGTGGAAAAGAGATGTCAGTTGTTCTTTAATATTCCTAACAGTACAAGACTGCCTACAGAGCTGACAATGTATGCTGAGATATGCTTTATCAATTGTGGGGGCGGGGGGTGCGGAAGACGGAGTGGTCCAGCAAAAGTATGGGGAGCAGAGCAGCGAGGCTTTGGGGTCCCATTCTCAGGTGCTACCAGTTGTCCAGGAAGTCAAAGCCTGTCTTCAGAATAGTGCTGCTTGTATTAAACTGCACAGATAGGGACAGAAACAGGCAAACACTTTTATGATGAGCTCACTCGGGACATTTCTCAGTTTTCCTATGCCAGTTTGTGAGCTAAGGCAAGTGGATTTGGAACTGGGTCTGAATGTCCTTTGTGAACTTGGTGCCATGCAAAACAGTCCAGTGGAACACAAGGCCCTAAATAGAGCAGGTTTGGGAATTACACCAAAAATAAAGAAAGTATTTTTGTTCATTGCCTAATGCATTCCCACGTACCCAAAAGAATTAGTTTAATAAGCACTAATTATCTAATTATCTGAAAAATATTACATGCTTCTGTAGGATGTGGGTTAGTAATGGCCTAGGGCTTAGGGAAGCAAAAGCTTGCTGGTTCGAATCCCCAACCAGCAAGGTACTGCTCCCTGGGTGCTGAATTAGTTGCCCCCTGCTATGTCACGATTTCACATATGGGTCAAAAACAGAGGACACATTTTGTTGTTGTGGTGTGTCAACAATGATAATTAATCGCTTTGTGTTGCTGCCGATTTGTATTCACTGCCAGTTTTTTCAGTGACTTGCATACGTATTCCTGATGATCTGACAGTGTTGGGCTTATTTTTAAAAGCCTTCCTGTACCGTGACATTTACATAAGGTTTGCAAAGACTGGCCTATTTCATTGTTTCCTTGCTGTTGAGAAATACAGAGCAAATATTTTTGGATTGTGGCAAAATCCCCAGTGGGAAATGAATGAAATTTCCAGCTGGGAGCCATAAACCACAGGTAGAAAAAGTAACATAGAAATTCTCATTTCAGCTGTACAGTGTAATTATGGGAAACCACTGAAAAAACTCTAAGCGGCAGATAGAAGCGCAATTTCAGTAAGTACCACAACAAGCCGCAGAATTTCACGTGGCATTTAGTGAAAACTTGAGCGTGAAGGAAAAACCTCACCTGAGAGAAACTGGTCACTGGACTAGTGGTCACGGGAGAATCTGCCTTCTCAGGCTCCTTTGGAGAAGGTGACTTGGTGGCTATTCCAGGCGTGAACACATCGTCAAGGTTACTAAAGGATGGGAGGGTGCTCTGGGCTCGTTCCCAGCCCGCCACCGTGGACGACACGTTGATGGGGGCTGGGGTAATGCTGATCGCCGCCGGGGGCAAAGTGACGGGTGCCGGGGGCGGAGGAGCTGGAGGTCTAGGGGCCCGTGGCTTGGCTGCCCTCGGCACCTCCTCCAGCTCCCGTGGGGGAGGTTCTTGGCGTAAGTAGGAGGGCAGTGGTTTCTCCCCTTTCTCCATCGACTTGATCTGACTAGGTGTCAGCGAGTGGAAGTCGGCCTGCTCGCCCTCCAGCCGGGACCTCTCGGAGCTGATCTTCCAGAAGGTCGATTCTTCCTCCTTTCTGCCCAGGCCTGGCGCCTCACTGTTGGACATCTTGCTGATCTGGGACACTTTGGTCACCTGGTTGGCTTGTGGGACCTTGTTAGTCTTGGATTCTCCTTGGGACGAGGTACTGCCTTGCTCTATGGCCGGGGCAGATGTAAGACTGAAATCCATCTGACTCTGAAGGCCGAAAAAAAAAAAAAAACGTTTTCGTTAAGGGACTCGAGAGGTCTTTATTATCGACACATCCATGTAAAAGTACACTGTACATCAAAATGCCATTTCCTTTGGGCCCCCTTTATTGGGCTACACATAAATACGAACAATAAATAAATGTTACATCAACAACACAATGCAATAAATACAATAGAAATACAATGTACAAAATATTTTAGAATTTGATTTTGATGTAGTGTAACTCTGCAGTGCAAATGAAGAATGTGCAAATGTAATTAAAGCTCATTTTAATCAGGTTTCAACTGGCAGATGACAATCTTAAAGAATCCATCTGTCCACCTTCTAACCGCTTATCCTAGTCAATTTACCCAGGGTGCACAGGGCAAAAGGTTGGGTTACACAATGGACATAAAGCCTGTCCTTTGCTGGACAACTGTAATCTGCAACTTACTGTTTTATTCAGACCCCAGTGAATAAACCTAAGAACTCCACTACAGGTAACTCTTGCAAAATCATATTGTAATTTGACTGATTTATTCCACTTTGTATCCACGTATTATTCTGTCCTAGAGCAAACACAGCTAAACACCAGCAAGTCAAAGCCACATGCTCATACACACATATACCTTAGTTTCCCAAGAAAAAGGTGATGAGTGTTCATCCTGCCAAGTTATGTCCTGTAAAGAAACAAAATAATTTCAAATAAGTATCCACTTGCCTGAAGCGCTTTTAACTGTGCATTAAGTTTTTCTTACGTCAAAACTGTTAATTCCTTGCAAAGCCAATTCCATCAAGCCAGCAAACACGCTACACTGTATTTTGAAATAGTGTTCCACTAAACAGACACTAACGCCATCAATTTAGATGAAATGTTTCATGACTTAATGTTAATGCCGCAATGCAATAGTTTGTGCCGCTGAAAAGTCAATGACACGCATCTGACATCTGTTATGGTCATTTAGCTGCGTAGGTATAAGATCACCAGTACACTGCTGTTTGTCTTTGCTAGCTTGTATTGAGTGTATAATTTACAGTGTTTTACCTAAGAATCTTAATGAACCTTCACGGGACACGGAAAAGCGATCCTAGAAATAGATTTCAACTGCGTGTCATTTGGAATTCAAAAAATGTCCCGAAAATGGCTCCCTGCGCGATCTTACACTCCGTATAATCAAACGGGGGAAGACGAACATACGCTGCTGTTTTACGTGTCCCGTAAAATCTTTTTCCTTCTTTAATGCTGGCGGGTTGGGGCTGTCAACTCTTTTGTTTTGACTGTCAGAAGATCAATGGAGCCCTAACCCACATACTTCCCAGATCCCGGAAGACATGGTGTTTTGTCAGATGCGATCTCAAAAAAATATGCAACATTCTCACCTCCTCCCCGAAGTGCACGATCTTTTGTCCCGTCTGAATGAGTAATTTAGGGTAACACCCCACCTCCTCCCGTTCCACCCGATGGATCGCATAGCGAGCCTGGATCTGGGGGTCTATCATGCCGTTATCGATGGCCAGCTCCTGCTCGCTCGGCGTCATCTTCTCCCAGTCCTCGCCGTGCTTCTGCTTGATCTTCTCCCTCTCCTGCATGATCTTCCGAGCCATCGAGTTGATGGAGGAGAAGTACTCGAACTTCTTCTCCTCCATTCCGTGGGTATTACTACCAGTCCCCACCATCGCTGCCGTGGCCATCTTTACATGAACCAGATGTTCTGGTTTTCCGAATGGAAGGGCCGGACTTCGGTGACGAACACGGGGCGGAGCCTCCGGGCGGCCGCGTATCTATAGGCGTTAGCGCCATCTATTGGTTAGAAGCGTAAAAACCTTGAGGCTAACCTAAAGCCAAATTAAAGTTTCAGATCCCCTTTATGTCCCAGCTAGTTGACCTCCACTGGACAGTGTTGCAATGGTGCAATCTAAATTGTCATGCTTGTGTAAGAGACCACATCCCCAAGTTCCATGCAGGTTATTCGCTAACACGAATAAAACCACGGTGCCAGAACTTGGTTTAGCTTCAAACGTCTATATATATGTTGATAAGTTGATGGCTTAAGCACCGAAGAGGACAGAACATTCTGAAGAGCAAAATGCGTAATTTACACACAAGAAGGATCATTGGCGGAAATATTTAGCGTTGTCTTTCTAATGTTTGAGTTATTTTTAGGTGTTTCAGTGTTGTGAAATGCAATTGTATACGTTAATAACAGAGGCGGGGCGTGAAAAGCCAAACATAAACCAACGAGTCATCCGCTGTTTCTAGGTCAGATTGTCGGACAGTAACACCTTCTAACTTAAAAATGTTGGCGTAGCATTTCCTTCATTAGAAAGAAGAACTGCTTTTTATTTTATTCTTAGTGTAGGCCTTTATAATTTCCTAGTTTATGTGTATAACTGAGTTTCAGAAATCGTAGTTCCTAATCTATTTTTCCATGCAGTGGGGTGTTTAGGAATCCACCAGAAGAGGGTATAAGGAGCCTAATAAACCAGTTACAAAATAAAGTTTCACAAGTTTCACATTTTAATAGTATTTGGAGAAATACTCTGAAATTCACAGTCCAAGAGTTTGAGCAAACTGCTCTGAATCATGCCGGATGATAATTGCTTGTGGTAAATAATAAAGGACCTCCAATTCTACCGAATACACTGAAATAAAACAGCCTACACCGAAATGAAATTCGCATTTTGTGCTTGGTACACGCAAAACATTACTTTAGCCAATCTATACACTATACACATAGTTTAAAGAACACCAAATTATTCATACTACACCTGACATAATTTATTTTGCGGTCTTGGTTTAATAGCAAAATCAGCTCCGGATCATTCCTGTAAAATCTGGTTTAAACGACAGATAACTTAAGCTATTGCTTAATGGTCATAAAAACTGTAACTCGTGAAGTCTGACTTTCAACGTCATATTTAAATTGTGGTTTACTACCCAATTTGAGACCGAAAATAGCAGTTTCGGCATATGACCTATTTAAAATAGCCGCTATCTTCTAGTGGCTTTTTTATGACAGAGCATAGTCAAGAAACATCGCGTACAACACGTGAGGTGTCCGTCATGTGACTGCTGCGTCACGTGATCACCGCATCATGTGATTGGAGCCGTTCCTGGCCCTTGAGGACTTGCTGTATCATGTCGAACGAAACACTCTAACACTGGAAGAAAAACATGGGTTCACGGCGTACGTGTGTCCGGATAGTACCCCACCGAATGCTCCCTCGGATAATAACGCTACTTGCTCTGCTCGCCATCACGGTCAGGGCTGAGAACAGTCCGTGGTACAAGGAACTGTGCAGGTAGGCAGTCGACAGCTGGCTAGCGGGCTAGCGGGCTAATTGGCTGGCGGATGCAGCGCACCTTCCTGACGGGCGTATATGTTGCGTTTCGGTCTCTTTAATAACAAGCAAGCAGGTCAGTTATTCTGCCATTACATATTCGGTACCTAGATTCTTTTCAAGCGCATTACATTTTAAAATCGCTGTAAAGCTCTAAGTAAACTAGGCGCCAGTGTTAGCTATGCGGACAGGCACAGTCACCATTCAGGCGGCCGGTGTCCAGAGCTGCCCTGGCCGTCCTTCAAATATCATATTCCCCTTCCTGTATATGTCGGCCTGTGCCATAAATATTGGTATCTACAGCCTCAACTGTTAGTCTGTCACGATACCTACAATGGGAAGTCACTTCCCTGTGCAGAAGATAAGACTGCAATTATGCCCTTTTAATGTGGGTCCATAATTTAGGTATTTCCCATGTTGCGTTTTTTTGTACTGGAATGTGATGTAAAACATAAAATATCAGGAAAATGTTTTAAAGTTACCAACAGTTCTCTGTGACAGTGTATAATTAAAGAACTTATCTGTATTGGCTATTATTACAACTGGACGTTTCTGAAAACTGCTGGTCTATATTTAAGCATTTACCAGAATGGGTCTGAAGTTTTGTCTTCGTATTACTAGCCTAAAGGCAAATATAAAAAACTCATTTAAAAAAAGGACATTTAGCTTTTCTCCTCCATGCTATCAAAATTAAAATAGCGTCTGTTGTAAAATGAACCATGTATAATATACTAGCATTATGTGTAAATTCGATACGGGGACTCCCAGGGAAATGTTTATTACACGAAAAAAAAAAAAAGCTAAATATAAAAAGTAATTTTATTTGCAGTTATTTTGGGGGGAACTATATGCTGTTGTTCTGCAAAGAATTCTTTGACTTCTCCAGTTCCTTGTCAGTCTTTATGAACATATTTTGAGACGCTGTGCTTTTTTTTTTTTTTTTTTTTTTTTTTAATGCTAGTTCAGAATTTAGTTTGGTTAACCGGTGCTGTTATTTGCACCTCAACACCCAGCAAACGAACAAGGGTGTAAGTTGATGAGTGTGGTGAGGTGTGTAAACTTAAGGAGGCAGAGCGACATTCGTGCTCAGCTGTGATGTCAACACCATTCTCTCCATGGAAACCCTGTAAACAGACTTACCCCGGAGGGGTAAGAGTCATCCCTGCCCTAGTGCAGCAAAGCCTACCAGAGCATACCAAGGCCTTTTATGGCGTGCTTCTCCAGGGGCCAACAAGGGGGGGGCAGGTGGGAGATGACTCTGTATGGCTTTGTCACTGCTCCTGAGGCCCAGACCCCACCGTCCTCCATCAATGCACATGCTAAAGATTTAAAGCACCTGTATAAAAGGTTCTGCTACCAGGCTGTATTCAACACACAACACATTTCACAATTGTCACATTGTTTGGTCTAGAGCCACTCCTCCCAAGGTGGTGTGCATAGGAAGGCTCTGGGGCAGGGAGCTGGTATTAATAGCAGTAATGTAAAGCGATGGCTGAATTAGAGTGGACTCGCATGAACGGAGGCTGTCCATATATGAATAATGGGGTGGAACCTGTATATCATGTGACATGCTCAGCCTACTGCTGAACCATGGGCCATTCTTTCAAATGACTTCCAACTGGGTGTTGCAACCACAAGATAATCTAGATGGGTTTGGCTTATGAAGAAGGCTGAGTGGTTTTGGCTCGTTGAGTATGAATGTTTACATGTATACAATGTTTATGTCCTTCATAACAACACATCACGTGAGGCCAATATTTATAAATACTTTCTTTTTGCCCTCTCTGCTAAGAGTTAACTTGTGAGTTTGAGATCAAAAACTATATAATCAGTTTTATAGGCCAACTGCCTGGTTTTCCAACCTTATATAATTTGGTACTTGATGTCATTGTAAAACCCTTTGTCATTGAGAAAAGACAAAAGCGTCAGTACAATTGTTCTGTCATGTATGAATATGAAATGTCAGCCTTTGTTTGATATGATCTTTGAACACTCAGGTTCATTGAAAACAAACGGATATTCTTGACCCTGGAGGAATCCATACTGTTTATCATCAGAGGTTCTTAATCTCCCCGTCTCATAGATCTACAGTTTTTTTTTTAGAGTGTGCGATATTAATTATAATTGGATTGCTTTACTTGATGGGGCACAAATACTAATATATAAATAATAATTTAGTTACTACTGAAGTACAAATCATGAATATAGTTGCCACTTGAGACCGGTGCATCATGATTCACTAATGATGAATTAACATGAATTCAGCATGTAACTATGACTTGGCTTGCGGTTAATTAATACATAAGTAATAGTATAATGCTATATTGTTTGTGCTGTGTCAAGGAAAGTGTTACCAAAATAATGTTTGATCACAAAGGACCAACAGTAGATGAGCAATAAATCCTGTTTGTGAGGGTTCAGTGGGTGACAGGGTGAGCTCATTTTTCAGAATCTCCCATCCTTTTGATGTGTTTGCACAAAAAATCCACCACAGAGGGGAAACCTTGGTGAATTTGCAAATGCAGGGAGAGATTTTTAAGGTTAAACAGCCATAAACCCTGACGAATCCCAACACTGAAATGTGTGCAAGGGTTTGGGTCGGGTTACATTCCCAGGAGAATCTGGCAGAGACGTTTATGGGAAAGAGGGGATCGCTTCCCTGAAATGAGATGCAGGAGCCCACCACAGCCCTCCAGATATGTTCCAGGAAGGAGACACTCTGACAAAGTGTCACTGGCGTGTGACCGAAGTGTTGACAAGGAGTTTGCGATGTGAAGTGGCAGTAATGTTATTCTCAGTTTGTGGGCCAGCAACTTGCTGAGTACTGATTCTGCCAACAACAAGGTCAGAGGTCAATGGTCACCTCAAAAAGAAACCTGCGTGTATATACGTCATAAATCATAAAGCAAATGAGCATGAAGTACGTTACGGTGAGGAACTGTTCAATGACACGTCATGGAAAACGACATAATCTGGAGTGGTGCCCCAGCAACCCTGTCCAGCAAGTTGTCATGACAACACCTACCCTCTGTGAATTGTCATGTGATCTGTATGAAAGCTGAAATCCCTGAATGCTGTACATGTGTGATCAGTGGTGTGCCAGTTAGTGCTGAGAGGTGGGTCATGTGATTTGGGGGCTGGGCAGGCAAACGGAAACAAAGCAACAAGCACTTAACATACAATGGCAGCTAAGTGTGGCTAACAGTCATAGTATGGATGATTCACATGTTGGTAAGTAATCAGATGCCAATCCAAGTAGTGTATTTGCAATTATCCAGTCATAGCTGCCAGGAAGTAATAAGAAACTGCTACATGTTTCTTAAATATAAATCCAGTGCAGCTGCTCATTTTTGGGGGCGTATTTTTCACGTATTTGTACTTCTCCCTCCGTAAAGGGGTCAGATCCTGTATTCCTCCTCCTCCAGGACATCCCCGGGGTAGCAGAAAAGGACAGATGGTCTGTTTTTTTTCATCCAGCTGCCCTTGAAAATCTTACTTTGCGGTGCTTATGTTGAGAATGAAAAAAATCGAAACACATTGTGGTTTCGGGAGGCCGTGTAAGTTCTTATGGGCTTTTTTTTTTTGTATCTCTCTTTTCTTACTCATTCCATTCATTTATCTCCCCTCTCCATCCCGTCCATTTGGAGCAGGCCCCCTGACGTAGTCTCGCACGTGCGCCCCGGGGGCCAGATCATCACGGCCACGTCCGGCTCTTCTCGCTCCGTCGTGTTCTGGCCAGCCGACAGCGAGGACCGGACGCTGCTGACCGCCGACCGCGCCTCTGCCGTCAGCGGGTGAGAGGGTGGGCCGGGGGGACAGACGTGGGAAACATGGGGCGCTATCCGGTAAGGAGACCAGGCAGGCAGGCGGGCCTGAAGCAGAGCGTGCAGCCGGTGCCACAACCAGCCTGGGGGAGCAACGAATGCCGGAACCTCGTGGGACCAAAGCCCACTACGGCAGCACTTCTCAACTGCTTCAGCCTCAGGACCCACATTACTCCTTGGTCGTTAAATCATGACCCAAATTTATTTCCAGAAAAATAGTGCAGTAACAGTAGCACAGTATGTTCATGTCCTTTTAGAAAACCAAAAAGTTCTACATTGTAAAAAATGTTTTTTAAAATATATATGTGTATTTTTACCAAACACCAATGAAAATGGTCCAGCTAACTACTATTTGGGTCTTGACCCACCGGTAAAACAGTGCCCTACAGAATCACTAGCCGTGAGTCAGGAAAGTAAGTTAATAGTCATTTGTGTACATCTTTCAGAAATGTCATTATTACGCCACTGCTTCTTACATTTATCTGATGTTTTTTTTTCCTGTTTGCTCATTTGCTGGGTTTTTATTAAAGCTAACTCTGGTTAGGAGAGGGAGGAGAGAAATCTTAGCCACAACACGAGCTTGGCCTCCTTTGCCACCGCTGACAGCTCATTCTGGCTTTTCTCGCCGTCTTCACCCTGGAACAGCATAAACTTGTTCTCCTGGCAAACCGGAATCTGAGTTGCCGTAGCCGAGCTGTCTAGAAATTTTTTTCCATCATAAACTTCTTCAAAATTCCCTTTCCGAATTTACTTAATTATAGCTACCAGCATCTTCCTCGAAAGCTGGTACGAAATAGGAAGGTATGGAGGGAAGACGAGAAGACTGCAGACAGTTCTGTTACACACCTGGAGCTGATTAATTGTTAATTAGAAGTTAATCTGTTCAGGGTGTATTACCACGGGATGTGGTTATTTGGGACATGTGAATGTAAAAAGCTGTGTTTATTAGGCAAAAGGGAAGAGAGAGAATGAATGAATGAATGAATGAATGAATGAATGAATGAATGAATGAACGTTTGGGTCATAGCATTTCATAGTAAACGTACATACATATTACATCCTTGCGGTGCTTTTAATGCAGTGGCATTCCATTCAGTTGCTTGTTGACCTGCTCTGTCTTCCCTGCTGTGCTGACCCTCGTGGTGCTGGTTTAATGGCTCACTCCCGTCAAAGGTAAGCAGGGTCTCAGGGGTTAAAGAGGGGCCCTTATGAGCCAGCCTGCCACTCCCATTATTAAGTGTAGAAGCACGCAATAAAAATGATTCACTTCCTCTTCTGACTGACTCGTGCGCTGTAGGTTTAGTAAATCATTAATAACTAACTAAAATCAATTAAATTCAATTAAATCTATTTTGTATAGCACCATTCACATCAGCCACCCTGAAGCACTTGGCAAGAGTGTGTGGTGCTCTATTATATATCATTTCTACAAAATTCATGAAACCAGAAAAAGGGAAGACAGAAAGAATGCCAGGAGACAGACTCACTAATAATTTCAATGAAAACACAAAGCCGACTATATAATTTAAGTAAAACTTTATAGCTGAACGTGCATTCATGAGTTGCTTGTGTTTTTTATTTCCCAAAAAATTGTTGCAATAATATTTCACTGGTTTCAGTCTTATCAGGTCTGGCATGTCTGTTTATCACTGTTTTTTTTTTTTTTTTTTTTTTTTAAACGCTGACAGCTAATGATAACATCTTTTTGCTAAGCTGCTGAAAAGAACATTCCAGAAATGGATCTGCTGGGATGAGACAGACTTGTAAGAACTTATTTTATTATATTCATTAAATTATAGAAATGTGCAGTGTACTTGTTTGTTTAAAAGAAATCTTTTCGATGTGAAAGTTCAGAGAAGTATATTTGAACTGTACTAGGATGGATGTGAATGTTTCCATGTTTAACTGCTGATAGTGATCCTTTTGAGGGGTACTTAAGGAGGCTTTCAGCCAATGTATCATACTCCTGTTTTTAAAAGTGCTTCAGATCAGAATATCATAAAAAGAACGGGGGAGGGGTGATACTCCGGGGTTTTAAGGGGACACACAGGGTTTGGACAATGAAAATGAAATACTGGCAAAAAGAGTATTTGTGGTTTCATGCCTATATATGCACAGCCTAGTGGCCAATCTTCACTGCAAATCCCATCAATAAGAGCAGAGTGTGAGGGTTGAGGTAGCAGAACAAAAAAAACAGATGTACATAAAATATTGCAATCCACACACAATAACGGGAGACATATCAGAGGACAAATTGTTGGTGCATGTCTCGCTGCTGTGTCTGTGACCAGGACTGTAAATCTTTTTGGTGTACAGAGAGCCACGGTATCCAGGGTAATGTCGACATACCACCACCAAGGACAGACCACATCTAACTGGAGTAACTGGCGCAAGAAGAAGCTGTCTGAAAGGCATGTCCAGATACTAACCCAGATTGTATCCAAAAAACATAAAACCACAGCTACCCAACTCACTGCAGAATTAAATGTGCACCTCTACTCTCCTGTTTCCACCAAAAGTGTTCATCAGGAGCTCCACAGGGTTAATATTCATGGTCAGGCTGCTATAGCCAAACCTTTGGTCACTTGTGCCAGTGCCAATCATCGGTTTCAATGGTGCCTACAGTGCAAATCTTGGGCTGTTGACAATGTGAAACATGTATTGTTCTCTAATGAGTCCACCTTCACTGTCTTTTCCACATCCAAGAGACTTACTATCCAGAATGTTGTGTATCCAGAGTGCACTGCACCAGTGATGGTTTGGGCTACAATATCTTAGCATTTCCAATACCCACTTGGGCTACTTGTCTACATGGGTGCATCACTGCCAAGGGCTACCAAACTTTTCTGAAGGACCATGTTCACCCAATGGTTCAAACATTGTACCCTAAAGATGATGACGTATCAGGATGAAAATGCATTTAATACACACAGCAAGACTGATGACAGATTGGTTTGATGAACATGAAAGTGAAGTTGAACATTTCTCACAACCTGCACAGTCACTAGACTGCACTATATTATTGAGCCACTCTGGGGTGTTTTGGAGGAGTGAGTCAGGAAATGTTTTCCTCCTCCAGTATCACATAGTGACCTGGCCACTGTTCTGCAAGAGAAATGGCTCACAATCCCTCTGGCCGGACTTGTATCTGTCATTCCAAGACAAACTGTTGCTGTTTTGGCCACAAAAGGAGGCCCAACATCATACTAATAAATTATTGGCCTAAAACCAGGTGTTTCAGTTTCATTGTCCAACCCCTGAATTTTGCTTGCACTTGATGGTCAAGGACTTTGTGAATGCAAAAAAATCATCCAATTCCAGTTCTTAAAAAGAACAGAGATTGTTCAATGATCAAGGTACATGTGTAAGGGAGAATGAGTTATTTTCTTGGTTTTTGTGTGGTTTTGAGCTCAACTCAGTTTAGTGCTCACATGGACTGGAAGTTGGCCAGGGTCGTGGGCTCCAACGACTGTGGGGCATCTGTTGGTGAAGAAAGATTCACTGATCTTGACTTTGCCGACTATGCTGTGATCTTCACGGAGGCTCTGATTGGGGCTCTTGAGAGAATGAGTGAGGAGTCTGAGTGTCCGGGCTTGCAAGTGACCTGGATAAAAACAAAGATCCAGGCCTTTAATGACCTCCTGGGCACAGCCACCAGCACTGTGTCTGTTTGCGGAGAGAATGTCGACCACGGCAAGAGGTTCACTTACCTCGGCAGCGACATTCAAGTCAGTAGAGAGACTGGGAAAACATGGGGGGTCATGAAGTCGCAGGAAAGGGGTATGTGGAGCTCCCAATATATTTACAAGAGGACGAAGGTCCAAATCTTTAGAGTCCTGGTGCTTCCTGTCTTGCTATATGGCTGCGAGACATAGATGCTATCCAGTGAGCTGAGACGAAGGCTGGACTCTTTCGGTACTGTGTCTCTTTGGGGACTCCTTGCGTACCGCTGGTTTGACTTTGTGTCGAATGAGCGATTGCTCAGGGAGGGGCTGCCCACGTAACACCTGATTGCGGCAGATAGACGGTCATTTCCGGAGGGTGGGACTGGACCACATGTTCGCCTGGGGGGGTTACCAACTGGGATCCCGAGATTTTTAGTCATGTGGTGGGTGTGGCAACGCATTGTATCAGTGCATGCTCCCCAACCTGACCTGTGCTTTTGCCTTGTCTTCTAAGTAACTGGATTTGTGTCAGGCCTTGAGGACTTTTGTTTTGAATATAAATGTAAATAATGTGTAATCTAGCCTCAAGCTTTCGTTCGAGAAAAGGATTGCAGTGTATTATGGCGTTCTTCCTTTTGGCAGTTGATATATAACAAATAAACACTAGAGGGCAATAATATACTCACAGATTGGGGTAGAAAAAGGGGGTTGCACTGTATATTCCAGGCTGTCATACTGATTAAATTAATCTAATTTAATCAGTTTCACTTTTTAAATATTTAATAGTATAGTAACTACATTTTTACAAGCAAGTAGACAATCTTTTAGTGAGGAAGTTGTTTCTATTCATTTTCTGACTGCTGAGAGATTCTGGGGGAGGAATCAGGAAAACAGATAAACCCTCTTTCATTTACATTCATATCATGCTAGACATGGTCACATACAGTAGTACCATGTGGGTAACAACCGCCATAACAGGCCAGATGGCACAACACAGACTCAATTTAATGATGTTTTCGTTCTCTAAATATTTAATTGAGTGGCATCTCTTCACTTTATATGTTTCAAGCCAGATGATACTTTGTGTATGTGTGTGTGTGTGTGTGTGTGTGTGTGATCGTGAGTGAGAGAGAGAGGGAGTGAGAGTTACATTTGCATGAAATCCTGTCCATTTGCATGAAATCCTGTCCACATTCTAAAGTACAGCCTTGTCAGTTAGGCCTACCCTGAATTTACCTGGAAACCTATTCCTGTACTGACATTGTGTTTCACTTTCCCTTAAATGTCAGTATCAACCCTAAGTATGCAAAACGAGCATTGCATTTACACATTCCCTTCCCAATGGCCTTGCCCCAAAGACATCAGCATTATTATTTGACTAAAACAAATTAACTAATTAATCACATTCCGTATTAAAAATCACCTTGGAAACATCACCAAAAGGCAAAGGAAGTGAAAACAAAAACTCTGATAGTAGTAAATACCAGAGAAGGGCTACAATTTTACCTTCACATTAAAAAAATCTTTCAAGTCATTAAAATTTAATGTTAAATTATGTGTTGTAAAATTTGGATTGAAATGCATTTTTTAAAATTCAGTATTTCTTATTATCGACTAGTAATTTTGTACAAACGTAATGAACATTTAAAATCGTTTGTCCAGAAAAGGGCATGAAATGTTTGTCCCACGATCGGTCTTCTGATAAACTGCATTTCACCATAGGAAAGAGTCCAGTGGCAGTTCTACACCATTTCAACTGAGGGAGGGGGGTGGGCAGACTGGGGCCAGTTGTTATGTTGGGGGGGAGGGGGGATGCATTTCACCTTAATGTCCTCCAGATATTACCCTAGAATTCCCAGCACTAAGAAACAAAAGACACTATAAGAAAATTCACGAGTTATTCATGCAATGCTTTGCAGTCATATTTTTCAGTTTTTACAAACATGTAGCTCTGATTTCTTGTTTAGACTGTCCTGCTTTCACGAACTTGATTTTTTTTTCTGTCCTCAACTCCGTTTTCCACGACTCGATCACCCGTCGTACTCTCGTTAAGAGTTCAAGAAAATGTGCTTACGCTTGAAATTCGCCCCGTTCCCAGTGCACACAATTTTTGCCCACATATATAAATGAAAATACCAATAATAGTTCTAATACGTTTATTACATACCAAATTTAAGGGGTGGATGCGTGCATGTTGTCACGGAGGCACTGCCCCCCCCCACCTCGCCGCCAGAACTGCCTGCGAATGACTCCGATCGGCGGTCAAATCAAGGGCGTCCAACATGACGGCCGACCAGCCGCGCAGAGGACAGCGGTCAGGGTTGTCATACAGCCCCCTCTGGTGGTCATGTTTGCGCACCACCTATTCACTAATAAATCGTCATCAACATGAAGCAGCAGGATCCCGACTAATAGATTCTGCAAGACAGCGGTGATCTGAGCCCTGAAACACGCTTAACTGGTTTGTTTCAGGACGCAGATATTCTAATCGGAGTGTGCCTGAAATTTTGCGAAAAGACAAAATCTCGCATACCGTGTGAATTACAAGATGTTTCAGCCTGTGTGCCCGACAAAGTGAATACCCCATTTGTAAAATGGAAGTATTTCAAGATGAAGGTGAGTTGCAGCCTGCAGTGGCACAAACTTAGAAATTCAGCAGCATTAAGTCCCTTTTTTAAGCTATGATATCAGGACCTTTGGAAAAACTGTAGTGTTATCCTAAAGATCGTTAAACAATTTCATCTGCTTATATATAATTCTGACGTTATCTTTAGTCCTTTTGGGAGTTATGGTTCTTTAGATGTCATGATACATAACACACTTGTGATAAAAAAAAAAAAAAGAAGTTACAGTGGATATGATTGTGGATCTTTTTCACACACCTTTATACCCATGCATATGTTTATGACATTCAGCCCAGACTGAAAATAAATACTTTTGCCAGGGCTGTAATTCACAACAGGATTATTGTGTTAGTCTCCACATTATTATTTTTAATCAAAATGTAACTGGTTGTATACATCCAGTGTCATTCATCCCTGTCAGGGTCACTGGGGGTCTGGAGCCAATCCCAGTTAGCCTGACTGTGTGTCTTGGAACTGTGGATGTTTTGTGGGGGGGTGCCCACACAAAACAGGGAGGAACATGCAAACTCCACAACATAAGAGGGGGATGGGATTCGAACCCACTGCCCTGGAGGCGTGAGGCAGCAGTGAGCAGATAAAAACACATTTCTTTTCTCCGTCTCAGTGATGGATTATTATCTCGCCGGTTTTCCAGACGGTATCCCGGCACCCAACTCATGTTTCCACAGATTCATTTGTTTGCTGATTTATTAATGTGTTTTTTTTTTTTTTTTTTGGGCCAATTCTTCGTTTAAACCTGAAACCTTTAAATGTGTCTCAAAGATGAATGTTGGAAGGATGAACTTTTTATGAAAGGAAATCTATAAATAAAATATGCAGCGGAAGGCAGGATTTTTCAAAAACACAACAGAGCCCAGGGTGAGACTTTTGTGTGCAGTAATGGCACCCCATCCTACTGCAGTCCTCTTATTAATATGCAAACGGTTCCCTTAGCGGCGGCTGATGCCAAGAGCCGAGTGTGAGCAGGTGACCCACACATATCTATCCCACACATTGCAAGAAAAATATCAAAGCTGATTACGAGAGCCCCCGGGTTAAACTGAGTGATGCATGCATGCGCTATCCCTACCGTAATGATCTTAACCTCCAGGAGAAGACACTGTTCTCTGGATGCTAATGCTACAGAGCAGAGATCAGAACAAGCCAATGGCCCAATGAACCCACTTATCTCCATTTTCGGAGGAGTGTCCTATCCCACAATGCATCAGAAAATTACTCTCTTATATGCTATACATGTGGCCCAATTAACCTGGGGTGCCAATGATTATAATAATACATGTAATAATAAAAAGGTTTAAAGGTATTATTTGAGGGTAGTTCGTGGCTCAGCAGGTTTGATTGGAAGGTTGCTGGTTCAAATCCCAGGATTGTCAGAGTGATGTCACCATTGTGCCGCTGAGAAAGCCCCTAAACTGCAGTTGCTCCAGGGACTGTCTGACCCTACTTTTTTTAAAAAAATGCATGTGGCTTTGGATAAAAGTTATTGCTAAATAATTGAAATAGAAATATCTCAGGCAGTATGAAATTTTAGATATTATCCTTAAAGGAAGCTTTATACCCTTTTCCTTACAATGCACTCTTTTTTTATTTTGGCAGAACTTTTTAAACTCATCCAGCATGGCAATGTACAGTATGCAGTGTTCTTAAAGGTGTGTTGATATACAGATTGGCAGGTCGCGTGGGAGTACGCACAAAAACACGACATATTTTTAAAAATCTATGGGGTGCTTTTCATGCATGAGGGGTGAACAAATTCCGGCTGTATGGGCAAACGGCGGGGGGGTGGGGGGGGGGGTGGAGAGAGTGGCAGGCTGGCAGGTATCTCTGTCTGAGAATCTATGATGTGTCAGAGCTTGTTTGTGGGGAAGGCATTGGGAGACGGGAGCCGTGTGTCAGACGCCATCAGTGATCCTGATCTGCCTGTCACCTTACGGTCACATTGGTGACATCCTTACAGCACCGACTTTAAAGGGGAACAAACAACCCAGCCTCAATATAGTTCGGCAGATTATTTTGTAGGGGCTCTCTCTGCCCCTGTTATTTGTTCGGTTTCTTTCCATCTGTTAAAGTAGATCAGGTGCATATCAGTATTCACCACACTTCTACAATATACTGTATATATATAGCAGGCACTCTTAGCCAGAGCAGCACACGCACACAATTGAGAAGGCAGGGTCAGCCAGTCCCTGGAGTCATTGAGGGTTAAGGGTCTTGTTTAAGGGCCCAACGGTGACATCATTCTGCCAACCCTGGGATTTGAACCAGCAACCTTCTGATGACAAGTACAGTTTCCTAACCCTCTGAGTCACACAACTATCGTAGCAGATGGTGGGGTCACCCATTGACCAGGCTTACTCACTTCATCCTTGACTCTCTAATCCATTTATTCAGTTCTTGATATGATACTAAGAACCAGCAGCACATGAAGGTGAAAATCAGATGCTTTCAGAGAATTAAATGAATTTGTAGGTTTGCCTACACAGAAAAAGACTGTTTGAAAGCTTTTCAAATTCACTTCACACACTATGGTGATAAACAGCTTTTCATCCAGCAGCATTATAGAGCTCACCGTCTGCCTCGCTCCAGTCACATGATCAGAGCGGTTACCCCGTGAATTGATTCGTTCACGTGTCGGGGAGGAGGCCGGGAGATTCCCACACACGTTCACCGCGCGAGCGCCACGGCCTTGTGGGTGATGTGCAGGGATGCCGCTTTCAGGCAGGTGCTCGGATGCTCTTCTGCCTTCTTAAGAAGACTTGCGACAGAATCCCGCTACTTCATTACCATTCCAGCTGGATGATGCAATACAAAAAAAGTCGGTTTTAAAGAGCTAGCTAAATGCACCAGGAACACTTTGCTCAGAGGCCTCTGATGAGCATTTCCTGAACCCCGAAGTGTTCACTTCAGGGTTTTTATCGCATAAAACACCTTTTCCCTCCATTTCTATAACAGACCTCTGCGAGTTTCCAGATTATTTCAATCCGCTGATGAAGTTTACTAGGGAGCACGTCTCTGACAGAAGGACCAGGGCTAGAGATAGGAAGAAGTGGATGTGTTGTGTTGTCACAACCAAATTATGCTCAGTGGAGAAAAAATAAGATATTAATGTGCTTATGCAAGGGGATCCTTTAGGGCATTTAATAATTGCACTGATGTAATTAATGGTGGCAGGGTATTTTATAATTGGAAAAAATTGAAATGAATTAATGTATTATTCCAAGCCTGCATTTAGGATTTTTTTTCCTGCAGAGCCCAGTTTGTTTCTATTTACAGAATAATGGAAAAATTGGTGTGGGAAAGATTAGCAGGGCAAAATCCGAATTAAAACCTCACGTGTCCAGCCCACTTCTTCTGGGGGGAAAAAATGAAAAACAATAAGTGATGTTCACTGCTGCGTTTTCATTCATCGGTGTCGCTGTCGTCATGCGAGAGCCTGCACAGCTGTGGGGGCTGTGAATCCGTGTCGCTGGAGCCCAGGAACTTCAGCAGCCTGAGGGATGGAGTAACGGCGCCATTTCTGAGATTGGGGGGTGCATCATCCTCCTCTTCCTCCCAAAGACGCATAGTGCTGGTGTAGAACGTCGACATCTGACACCACGTTACCCAGATACTGGCCTCAACCTGCCTAGCAATACTATTTATTTTTCAGCTATCATTACGGAATTCCATGCGATGGTTTCCCTAAAATTATTTGTACTGTTACCGCGTAATTTTTTTATTGTCACTGTTTATGTAAGTCTAAATATCTTTTTCACTTACCAAAAGTGTGTTGTGGAACTGTAAACCTGCAATTTCCTTGGAGATAAAGTTGTCCATCTATCCTATCTATCCATCCATCCATCCATCCATCCATCCATCCAAAAAGGGGGTCGCATTACAGTGATCTCTCCCGCATTACAGTGCATGGTTTCATGTAGTGGGAGGCAATTCCGTTACAAAGATATGTCAAGTTATGAGACACTTTCTGTCCCTTGGCAACAGACTCCCAAAGTCTCCATCTCTAAAGTGACAGGCTCCACTGCCTTAAAATCAAAAGCTTTATACTCCTGCATCAACACGCCGGGGCTCGGGGCCCGTGGAGCACAGTCACGTGATCACCAGCCCTGACAGAGTCAGGGATTTTTAAATTTCGTAAAAAAAGCGGCCGGGGTCTTCCTAGCATCTCCATGCAGGAAGAGAGGGACACAAAAGCAGAAAAAATGCTCTAAATGGTGCAATAGCGAGAAATTCCCCATCCCAATTATGGGGACTTGCAGTGCTGAGATTCTGGGCAGGGTGCCTCTGCTATTAGTAGGGAAAAGGGTCACTTTGCTTTTGCTGAGTCTTTAGAGTTTGGGTTTTGTTTTATTTACATTTGATTGTGTTTACAGGCTCTTCCAATGACTTCAGGAACAGAGAGAGAGAGCTTTTATCTCTACAGACCTCCAATCCACTTATTCTCCTAATTTATTGAATAAATGTTGTGTATTTAGGAAGTATATGTGTGCTGAACAAGTTAATGTGACCAGGATTTATCTGGAGAGCTGGGAAAATTATTTTGCTTCCATTGTTTTTTTCTAGATGGATTTGCAGAAATATATTGGGTTCTGTGGGTTTTTAAAGGTACCCAGACTTGGAATAATTAATTTAGATTTAAATATTCATATTTTGCACTTACAGCTTGTTTTTAAGCACCTTTAAGCTCATTTAGTCTCTCAGTTCTCTTCTTAACCATGGCGTTGTGGAGTGTATACATTTTATGAGTTTGTGTCACGTGTTCCACGGGAACATCAATGAAAAACCTGGACAGATTTCCTTTGACACACCCCAGAGGAAAAGAAGGGTAAGTATGAACCAAACTACAATTCAAAACCATTGAGATTTCATCAGAAAGCAGGCATTTATTCCGACCCCTATATAAAGCGAGTATGAGATGTGTGACACAGAAATCACCAAGGCAACCACACGATGTCATAAACGGCTCTCAGGAGCAGCTCTGCTTAAGATTTTTGGGAGGTGTCACCAATCTAACTAAAAAGGAAACTTGGATTTGAATTAAGTTTTTCTCTCAGATCAATGCAATTTTTAAATGATGGTTTAATATCTCTTCCACTGATCATATTTCTGTGGCTCTCCAAAGGAGCAAAATGTAGAAAAAAGATAAATCAGAAAACATAATACTGACAGAATAAGAGTGATATCAGTAATTATAGTGATGAGTAAACTACTAAGAATTTATGAAAGTGAATTATCCATCCATTCATCCATTTTCCATAGCTGTTTATCTAGTACAGGGTCACAGTATAATTTAATTATATCATATATAATACTCTCAATTTTGAGTAGCACCATTATTCTGGTCAAACTTGTGTATTGATGGCGCCAACTTCCAGCAGAATATACAGCACCAAGAGCCAACATTTCTCTGATATCCAACTGTCCACTGACACAAGCCAAGGTTTGTTAAAGAATTAATGACTGTTTTTTTATGCCCCAAAGTTGCAAGGGGTGCGGGGGGGGGGTGTAACAAGCTAACCAAAAAATGCCATCATTCCCTTTTAAAACATTGCAAAAATATGTTCATGTTTAATTCAGCGTATGCCAAAGAGAGCCGGCTGAAATCCTGCCCCCTCCCCTTCACTGTCAGTAAAGTGTCACACAGAGACAAACTGCTGACAGCGTCAGAACGGAGATGGAGAAAAAGGGGTCTGAGCAGATTTCATTAACGCCGACATCGGTGCCGACGTGCTACATGTCCTGCGCCAAGCTGCGGGAGAGACGGGAAACACGGCTGCCTTCCCAAACCAGATGGCCTGGCTAGACACCGTCACTCGAAGAAACAAGAAAGGATCATGGTTCTTTTTTCTAGGTCAAAACCTGCGGAGCTTGTCCCCTCGGTGACGACGATATCCTTGCTGTAACATCACGGCTTGTCCCCTTTTTTAACCTTTTACATAGAAACTGATATAAATACACGCACATTTTTATGAGTACACATATTTATGAATAAACACAGTTTTAATTAATTATCATCTCCTCGAATATCCTAAATTTTTCCGGAATTTCAGAGACGGATGACCGTGAGTGGTTTTTCAGAAAGGACCTGTGGGGCTGGGTGTAGCTCAAGTTAGGATTTACAGGCCCACGATCAGAAAGTTGTTGGTTCAAATTCTGAGTTCATCACTGGGCCCCTAGCAGACCTCGACTGTCTCCAGGAACTCTTTGATCCTATGTCCTCAGCTGTACAGTGCTTTGGATAAAAGCAAATGCTAAACAAGGAAAGTGTCACACAATCGCTGTATGGGTGGATGTAACTTTGGACTTTCATGTGTTTAATTAGAAGCTGAATGTGTCATCGCTGGTAGAAATTCTTCTCTTCTGACAATGGCTAAATGCCACTGCTGTACCATGGAGGCTATCGTAACAATAATATGTCGTGTGTCTTGTTAATGAAGCAACAAGCAACTTCAGCATGAGCGTGTAATGTGTCGCTTGAGCTAATGACTTGATTAAGCTCTGTTTTCTTGACTGTCAAGTTTATTTCCTGTCCTCCTCAGTTACTCCCCAACGGCAATGAAATCATCACGTTTCATCTCCTTTTGAACAAATACAAGAGTCTTCAAGTTATCACTTGCTAATTAAGCAAAAAACACCTTTGCTTTAATTGTCCTCTGCCATCTGATTCATTTCTGGCTCTAGTCAAACCAACAAAAATATTGAAGTTTGACTCAGGCTTCACAAATATTTTGACAAAACTGTTATTTACTTTTGCTAAGCTAGTCCCTGACTGACTGCAGAAATTCACCTCAGTTTATTCGGGCTACCGTTAAACATTCTGAGAATACGGTGAACGGTGCCCTAATTTTAGCATGGTGGCATACCGACCAGAATTACCTTCAGAAATTCAGGCAGAGAGGAAAACCTCAAACTCCGTGTATACCCACTGAAAAGCCATTCATCTGTGCCATCTCATGTTCTCTCGTCTGACGCATGTAAGACACATCCAACCGTTAATTTTTAACTAGAGCCAACGCTCATTTGGTGAGTCCCCTGAGAGCGTTTCCACAGGTCCGTGTCCTTAATCACGATACCACCTGCTGCCATCTTCACAGCACACGGAAATAATATGATAAGGCAGAATTTCAGTTGGCAATACTTCAAGCCCTGAATGTTCTTTGAGTGTCATAATCACGATTTCGTTTGCTATTGTCACTCGCAGAGACGAACGGCATGATCCTCTCACGTAGTCTGATGTGTGACCCGTAGCTACATCGAGACCGATGTGCTAAGTGACACCTTTCCTGGAGGTGTGGAAAGTCTGGGATGTAACACATGCAGCTGGAAGTGCCAGGTTAAGGAGCCTTCTCAAGCATAGAGCAAGACCACTCCTAGGTCAGAGACTAGTATCCTCCAGTGGTGGCTTGATGGTTAGGGAAGCGCACTTGTAATTGAAAGATTGCTGGTTTGAATACCTGACCAGCAAGGCACCACTGAGGTACCCTGAGAGGCTACAGTACTGCTCCCTGGGTGCTGAATTAGCTGCCCCCTGCTATGTCACGACGTCACATATAGGTTAAATGCGGAGGACACAGTTCGCTGTGGTGTGTCAACAATGACCACTGATCACTAAATTTAAAAAAATTACCAACCTGTGTACTTACCCTCCAAGCTACCACAATCCTGAACAGTGTTTTACCTGTGAATTTGTCTGCCCCACCCTAAATCTACTTTTGCAACCAGTGAAGTGCCTGGTTTAGCCCATGTCAACATGTTAACCTTTTGTGCTATTTGCCTCATTTGTATATTTGCCTCAAATGTTTAAAGTTTCTGAGGCCGCACACAAATACTCACTTTAAGCCCCACCCCCACCTCAGATGGTAGTACAAATCTAAATAATCAGCTAGATAGTAGAGTCAGAAGATTGTAGATAGTTAGCCAGTTAGCACAACACGCTTCTTCAGCGTCTCCTAAATAAATATTTATTTAATATATATTTTCTGTGGCCAACAGGTTAGGGGGCGCCACACAAACGCCGGGTTTGAGTGTTAGTAAACATGCGTCTGAACATACGATCACGTCGCATGAAACACTGGCTCTATGCTGAAGCATGCGTTGTGGGTAGGCTACAGTGGGCCCCCAGCTCTGAACCCAGACACAGGCCGGAAACTGACAGAAAGACCAAGAACTGACAGAACGCCGAGGGGAAAAACTGGGTATGTTTTCCTCCAGCCCACACAGGAGCATCCTATTAAACTGAAAGTCAGTTTCTATGCACCTAAGCCTTTAAATATAAGCTCAGGAACCTGCAAAAAGCTGCACGTTGCATTAGCTGCATGGTTTTGGCCATGTTTATGTTAGAGGTTCGGCATGTTCCCTCTGTCTGTCACCTTAAATCCTACCCAGTTGTAAGCAGAAATGAGAAAAGGCTCCCATTCCAGCACGTTTCCCTGTTTAACAATAAAGCTTATGGCAGATTAGCCGCTGACGAACTCTCTTTTGTAGTCTTATGCACACATTTCAGCCTGATGTGTCCTGGACTTACCTTATCTAACTGGCGATGGAGCTAATCTCATTTCACAGCTGTAATACCATGTCAGTTGCAAAAAAAAAAAAAAAAAAAAGAATGTTTGTTACACCTTCAGGTAAGGAAGCAGGGGAAAAGGTGAGATGAAAGCGAGAAATGTTGAAAACAACTCTATTTTTAGGGGAACGGGGGGCTGGGAGGGGGGCAGCCAGTGGGCTTTGCAAAACGGAGTGCTGAGGAGAGCATGACACTTCACAGATCGGTCGGCCCGCAGCACCCCATCTGAAGAGCTACCAGCATCACCGACTACCCACAAGGCCTAGCTGTAACTGCTGTAACCATAGCAACAGGCCGACAATGTTTACACTTGTCCCACTGCATTATTACCTGTCATATATGGTATGGTACTGTACATTTTGCATGATTAAATAGTACTTGAGTTAAGTTTTGGCAAGTGCATAATAAACAAAATGTCAGAATACAAAAAACACAGGACAGAAATCAAGCCATTATGTAGGAATATCCCATCCATTCAAGAAATCAGAGTGACTAATGAAAATTAACATTCAAGCTGATGGAACAACATTATTTTCAGTGCAAGACAGACCTTTTATTAAGCTGTTCACTTTGAATATTTTACTAAAGTTTGGGACACTGAGAAAGAAAGGTTAGCATTGAAGGAGGAGGAGCTGCACTCCGGCAAGGTGCGAATCGGACATAAGGAGGCAGAGCTGGACTCATCTGTATTTAAACTGTGATTGTATAGCTATTTGTGTTTATATTTTATGCTCCTTCATGATTGGTTGAACGTTAATGGGCTGCTTTAACATTGTCAATGATGCATTTGGCCACGAGACTTCTGAAGACTAAATCGCATTTTGTTTAAAGCCCATCATCATCTCAAATCACAAGAGGCAGAGCTTTCCGGAGATACTTTTATTGGTGCTTTTTTTTTTTTTTTTTTGCTCCTCTTCATTTCTAATTGTTGGGAACCAGCTGAAGAGTCACAATTGTAGCATTTACTATATATTGCAGATATGTGCAGAAATAGCACTGAAACAGTGCTCTCCTCCCCAGAAACACCATCTCCAGACAGTTTCCTACATGCAGGGCTGTTGTTAAGAGCTACGTTTTCCCGTCGGTACGAGTCCCTATGTCTGACACGCCACTCCAGCACTTCAAACGCTGAGCTGTCATGCTACACATCAGTGTATCTGCGGGTGATGAGGCCTGCAATGCCGGTTCCCTGCACAGATGAGGGAGGCGCATAAACAAGCTCTGGTGCTCCCACCCGTTTTCACTGCCTGCCCACGGGGCTTTGATCTCCTCCACGTTTGACAGGAAGACCTGGTGAGGTCATGTCAAGGTTAACAGCCACCCTTTCATTCATAATGTTGGCTCTCCTCAGTAACATTATCTAAAAACATCACTCTGCCAGCATAATATTTGACTTTACAGTCCACAGACAGTAATTCAAGTTACGTATCAACATGTATAATTAATAATGTAGGAAAGAACAATGAATACAAATCCAGGATCCTTGATAATTTCCCTAAATCTGTATTCTTAAAACCGTACCACTTATATTTTAGTTATCTGTTTATGTTATTTCTTTCTTAGATTTTTTTTTTGCTCAGCGCAGACTTTCATAGAGTATTCTTTTACACAGTTGACAAATCCACACAATCCTGGCTCAACAAGTTTGACTTGTGAACCTTTAAAATCCAGCTCTGCAATTCATGTTTTACCTTCCGTAAATGCATCTGGATGTCCATTTGTGTGCTCTTTCAGGCTGTTAGTAAATCTCCTCTGGAATATTCAACAAGGTCAATTAAAATAGGTTAAAAAGCAAATATTGCTTCAATGTATTTTTGTTAAGTTGTGTTCCAATTCAGACGGTGAATATGAACACATTCCACATACATCAAACAAGGATTTTTCCTTGATTTGATTAAATGAACTGAGCCCATTGTTTGTTAATTAATCTCCTTCCAGGGTTTACCGTGTCATTGTTCCCTTCCGAATCTCCAAGAGGACACGTCTCCCCCCCCCCACCACCCCACATGTCATGTGCTCCAGAAGGATCCAGTGATCACATATGCTGGAAAGGCAAAACAAAAGATGTATTCATTTTAGGTGCTGACATGTGCAGTGAAAATATGCAAATGAGCTCTGAGGAGTGTAACAAATCTCTCCCCCTCAAGCAAAACTACCTTGCAGGTTCATTCGATGAATTCATCACATTCTCTCTTTGGAGATTCTCTGAAATACATCAAATGCGGCAAAAAAAGATTGTGATTTAACTCTAGTTATCTCCTCGAAGTTTTGTGGATTTGTGGATCTCTTCTGAAAGAACTGGAGACCTGATTACTCCAGGTACAGCATCACGGGGCTGGGGGGGAGGTACGGGTTATACATTTTACACGCCCTAGAGCTACCCCATCCATACCTGTATGGGTGTTAGCTGTTCTCCCATCATGGTCACATGTTTACGTTTTACATTTTTACTTATACCGTCAGTGCTGTGCAAGCGATGTACAATTCAGAAAATAGGGTCAGACAGTCCCAGGGCAAATGACGTTAAAATTTTTGCTCAAGGGCCTAACGGTGAAACTACTTTGCTGACCGCAGGATTTGCACCAGTGACCAGGGGCCGTGCAAAGGGAGGGTCACTTAGGGTGATTCCAAGGGCCCCTGAGCGAGACGGGCCCTAAAACATCTGGAACATAATATAATTGATTTGGGTTTGGGGACCCAACATGATATGCTTTCATGGGGCATAAAATCTCTAAGGACACCCCTGCCAGCGACTTTCACATCATGGACTCTGTCTTATAGGCACTCCTTTCCAAATATTTGGGTGCTTGAGGTGTACATCCAGACTAAAGCAATGGTTATGCCCCCCGCCCCCTTGGGCTCTCAGCACTCCCTGACATCCGACTCACCTCAAATACAATTTCCATTCACCCCCCCCCCACCCCACCCCCAACTTGGGAAGATGATAGAAGCTACCAGACAACTTCCCATTTTGATTATATAAAATACCCTTAACTGACCAGATACCTCATAATCTCATATCACGCTTTTGAAAATTTGCAATATGTGTTGGTGACTATAAAGCATTTTTCTAATCAGCTGTTTAAAGACCATTGTCAAATTCAATTATTATGCCTGGTATGTTTATAAAACTTGAATTAATTTTTCAAATGTTGTCATGAATTACCCTGCTCTCAGTTGTCCAGGTTGTTTAATTATCGGTTTGTGAAGCAGTGTCTCGTGATTGGTTGTGCTCCCTATATATATCGGCATGGCAGCGTGTAGCTCAGTGGGCTAAGCTTCTGTACCTGTAATCGGAAGGTTGCCGGTGCTTGTCCAGCCTTGGCACATCTGTGGGTCCTTGAACAAGACCCTTAACCCCCAGCTCCCTGGGGGCCACATCAGGGGACTGCCCCTTGCTGCCAGCTTGCTCTCATCTACTGAGAGCAAGCTGGGGGAGGAATTTCCCCATGAGGATCAATAAAAAGTAGTATTTATTTGTTTATTTATTTATTTTTATTTAAGGAGCCATGTGACTGGCTATAGGAAAGAGAGATCACCTGAACACGAGCTTATGACTGTTCCTCACATATAATTAAGTTGTTTGTTCAAACAATCCATGACCCTTTGATACTTTCTCCTTGTTTTATATTATACAGTTTTATAATGTTTTATATTGCCATAGGAGCGTTGAGCTCAGGGTTTTCTGCTCTTTAACTGCCCTAAGACTGTCTGATCCTCCTCCACTTGTCTTCAGGGATTTCCCCTCTTCTCAGATTTTTTTTACAATATAACATTCACTGGTCTTAACTGCTTTCAAACCTGAAATCTGTCTAACTTCTTTAGTACACTGTCAATGTTCTGCAGAGTCCATTTCTGTACCTTAAAAGAGTACATTTAACTATAGCTAGGGTTCAACTGGCAGACCTCAGAGGATACAGCCCCAGTGACAAGTACCCTCAAAGATGCAGTGTGTGGTGTGAGTGTACAATGTACACAACTTTGTTTAGATATTGTACTGTTCTCCCATGCTGGTTGTTCTGAATAAAATAACTAGGCAAGATAAATATACATATGTAAATTTATATTAAAAATAGGTCTGTTTAATGTTTTCCAGATTGTGTTACATGTAAGCTGACTAGTTGTGAAAAAGGCTAAAAAGTTAAGACCATTTTTCCTTAGTAACTCTATCTGTAGCACTGAAAACTTAACTAAATGCTATTTAAAAGTATCGAGTAGTTATGTCTGTGTCGCGTACAGTGAAACGTGTAATACGCGCAATAAATATTAGTTAGGATCCTGAGTCTTTCCTCATAACCAGTGCTTCTGGATCGGCGCCCGTTTATATCCGCAAACTACAGTATCTTTGTGCTCCCAGGGCACAAATGCTGAAAGAACACCTCCCTGGGTGTCATTAATTACGATGTCATTCATCCCAACGCGTTTGATTACTGCATCGACCTGGGTCCCGTCGTTGTCTCATCTTTCCAATGCGGTTGGCACTAACCACCACAAAAGACCATCAGATGTCCTGGAAATTACCTCCCCCCCCCCCCCAAAAGGGAATAGAAGATAGAAACTCCTCCCCTCTTTGTAGTACCAAGTGGGGGTCTTGCTTTTTTGGTGCTGATAGGCGGGCCTTCAGGACACAAAGCATAGGCGAATATGAGACGAAATATAAACCCTACTTAAAAGAACGTTGAAGGTACGCTTTTTATTTATAATTGGATGTAGCATGCAGTTTCAGTATACGGACCTCTTACAGCAGTTAACATTTTGCGCGTTTCACGTGTTGCAAGTCAGACGATCTCAATCATTCGTAATTAGTCTAAATAGTCTTTGGTAAGGACGCTGTTGCAATACGATTGAACCTTCCAGGCAAGCACCGAAGCAGTGAAATTGGAAGAAGAAAGTTTTCCCCCGATAACTCCGTTCTTTTCAAATTTCGAAGCACGAGCTAAAGGACACGTGTCTTTATTTGTTTTGAAGCGCTGTTTTTGTTGATAGATCGTCGAATGATCGCGTAAAGAAGAGCCGAAAATTCTAAATGTTCCCTAATTTGCACATTTCCGGAAAATTATACGAAGATAATTATTGGTGCGGAAAACGGATTTTTTTTTTTTTTAATTAGGCTTCAGGAAGGATTGGGCGATGGGATGCATTTCTGTTGCTGCTATGTGTCTCCCCGGCTTTTCAAAGCGTAATAAACCCAGGGTGAAGTGACAACGGAAAAAACTTGGGAGGAGAAGTAGCCTATCCCATCGTGTGTATTTAAACGTGAAAATGGGCAGGGCTGTCGGAGCCTCTTTGTGAACACCTCTCTCTCTCTCTCTCTCATGTGCAGGTCCTGCTGGTGGTACAACCCAAGCAAGTGTGGTGCACGACCGGGATAGGCTACGTAATGGAAGTGCATCCAGCACCTAGGCGCCCCTTTAGGGCAGCAAATCTGATATAAAAGCGGACTTTAAAATGCAGAAATGTTGGGAAATATCGCAATCTGATCGTAGCATTTCCATATTGCGATATTTCTATTGTGGTGTTTTTCGGAACTGCGTCCGTATGAAGGCGGCTGCTTGCGAAGTGAGGATCAAGACGAAATATTTTTGTTAAATACTGAAAAAATACTAATAAGGCGACGCTGCAGCTGTTTTATTTAAAAGTGACGGAAAGATCAGTCGGAGGTTGCGAAGGGTTTGCTGTCAAAAACCGACAGCGCATTTTTTTATATATATCGTGATAAACAGCATTTCGTAGAAAGGAAACTGAACACCCACACTTGAACTGGTGTTTTCACGAAATCGCCGAAATAACAGAAGTAACTAAGCAATAGGATACCCTGGGCAAGAGAGGAGAGTGATCTGACGGGGTTTCGGCCGAGGACAAAAGATCGATTGGAACCATGAGGATCCCGGCGTTCCTAATTGCTAGCGTTTTACTTGGTAAGTGATTTTGATATTAGTTTTCTGGTCCTTATACATCAACATCTTTTTGAGCTGTGACAACGCGTTCAGTAAAGTTTCAATTTAGGAAGTTTTCCTTCATTCAGAGGGATGGTGAGCATTTAAATAATTGTAATTGTAACAAACCCAGGCAACACCTAGATGCGTGTGTTTGACGTTAGAGATCAGAACCCCCTACCAAAAAGTACCCTGCGACCTTGCTAAGGATGGGTGAAAGCCTTTCTCATACGTTAGTTGCACGCCTACCCATCTGCAGTGGGTGATTAATAATCTCGCACCTGCGATTAAAATCACACCAGTGTCAGTTCACCGTCTGTGCGCACTAGCAGGTGGACTAATCTGTTGTAATTCAGCGGTTGTACGGTGACTATTCTAAAAAAAAAAAAAATGACATTAAAGATACATTAACCAACAGTCCCCTTTGGTCCGATGAAGAGTCTGGAGAACAGAAGGTCGCCACACCTCCCAGACAGCAGTCTGGAGCAAACTCCGGTTCACTTTACGACGCTGTTTTGGACATGCTCCACTTTTGTACAGAAACATGATAAAGATGGTGATGAGGCAACAGTTATCTTGCTTATGTGTGGGTTTTTCTTCTACAGTCGTTTTAAAGTTTTTGTTTTCATTGGTTTATTTATAACACGTCAGCTCAGCTTGAAGCCGAGAATCTACGATGATTTTCCGCTGCGCAAAAATAATCCGCCTACTGTTAATCAGAGCATTGAATTTTTAAAATTATTGAAATAAGAGTAAAACATAAACGTACCTGTTTACCTTAAAATATTATGACTTGGAAATGGAATATATGGTTTTGTGCCAACACAGTTAATTTCCTTTAAAACGAGTTAAGTACTTAATTTAATGGGTTAGAAGTCATAATGTACGTTTTTAATATATATCACATCGTTTTCCTTTGTCTGCTAGAAGCTTCCATGGTCGAGGAGTGCGACGCTTCATGTGGGTGAAGGTTTTTTGGGTGATCTTGGGCGTACTTGTGTTACTTTGTTTAAATCGTACTTAGACACTGCCTTTGCGCGTCTTTTTAATGGGGGTGTCATGACGCACAAGCCAGTTACATCCTACACTTAAGAGTAAACTGCGTCCTTGTACTTATTGTGGTTTGGGGGAGGTGATACTTAAACATCAGATTAGTTAAAGTCATGGAGGAGATTACTCGGAGCACGAAAACCAAACGGACTCCTCTGGGGTAAGAAGGCGGTGCGCTGTTTGCGGACGGGAGCTGTGGACACCAAAGTCTCCCTCAGCAGCAGGGGTTCAACAGACAGAAACGTGTGATAATTGTTAAGCCCCCCAAGTATTTGGTAATTAAAAAAAAAAAAAAAACTAATTTATTCGGAAAGGCAAGCTTACGACACTTGTCAGACATGAGCGCTGAAGGGAAGGACAGTGTGTCAAGTACAAGAACATAATATAAATGTGAGGTGTGTGTGTGATGGAATTAGAAAAAATGCGATGCTCTTTTGTTTATATTATGCATCAGATTAATCCACGCGAACTGCAAAGATGGAGATTAAACAAATGTAATTTCTGCGAATAAACGAAATGTGCAAATGTATGTTTCACATGAGTGCATGTATAACTCGGCAATATGAAGATACACTGCTGTCTGACTTTTACTCTGACATGTATCCGTGTTTAACAATGGCCAGCTATTGATTACCAAAAAATCAGTAAGGCCGTATTAAAATTCTCAGTGGTTTTGGATAATTTTTACCTGGCAGTGGAACACCAGGCTTGAGACAGAAAAAGATAGATCTTACTGGACAAACATAAAAATCATGACCAGATCTGCAGGGTTGAAGCAGATGAATTACCCTGCTAACTGCAAACGACTTCACTGTGCTTGAAATGCTAATTTCGGCAATGCTTCTTGCTGGGCCACTGGCGGTTCTTAATCCAAGATGTACTGACGTTTTGGTACTCAGGAGTTGGCTCCCGTTAGGGGACGGGCGTGCCAAAATGCTAAGAAAAACGCATATAGCGAAGGAGAGGGGCATTTACATAATTCAGCCTCATTGATTCCCAAAAGAATTTATTCAAGTTGTAAACTGTAGTTGTATTGCTTTAATGTGCAAATGTGATATCTGTTTGTAGGCTGTGTATCAACGCCTCGGCGACGGATGCTCATTTACCGGCAGATTTACAGATATGCTTTTGCGCGTTTCAAATGGCTTTACAAGCTGCGGTTACATTGTGGCGTTCAGCACCGTGTATGATGGCTTGAAACTCACCTTCCCGCAGCCAGATCCTTGGCGTCTTCTGGCCCTTCGCACATTCTCGCTGACGGGGATGCCGACAGAGACCCCGTTAATAGCCTATGCTGACGTCAAACAGAGGTGCGCGCTCACGTGAACGCGCACACGCTTGCACGCACACATCTCCCCCAACGGCAGATGGCTTTTTTTCACGCCAAGGGTTACCGTGGTGTCTGATTCAATGCTCGTGACGTCTCAATTGTCTGTTATAGATAGTGAAATGCGAAAGATACAGTAAGTAACGAGTGCTTTGTCCTTTCATCTGTATACTGTCCCACCGTGTATCCAGTACAGGATGACAGGGGGGGCTGGGGTCTCTCAGACAGCACAGGGCACAAGATGGGGACACCCTGAATGAGACACCTGTTTTTCTGACTTTGGACTTAATAAAAAGGTTCTTCTGCTCTGTTTGTGGGTGACTGGATTTTTTTTTCCAGTGACGCATTCATTCAATGGATAGATTAGCTTGTATCTCAGGATTTGAACTGGAGTTTCTGTTCATTATCTAGCAGCATTACTTAATTATATGACAGGATTTGAGTTACACGGCTATAAAGGCAACTGATCGAGTTTGGAGTGGATTCTGGAGGCACTGAAGTACAACCACCCCCCTAGACATTGTTCATGGGATTGTTTTAAAGGGGAAGATGTATAATTTGAAGTATTAATGTTCAGTGGGTAGGTAAAACCTACACCTGGTTTATTCTGACATTAGATCTGCGCGATTCCTTGAACTCTACTTATGGTAGGAGTTTGGGGTTTCAGGATTATCCTTCATCTTTTCTCCAGAGCTTTGATTACACAACAGCCAGCAGTGCCAGTCAACCCATTAAGCCACATCCAACAAGCCAATTTCACTTTGTCTCAGATAGGGGGAAGCTTCTCTATGACACCATTTGGGCTTGACTGGTTCTGATAACAAGGTAGCAAGATCTGCTGGCAGAGTAATCAATGTCCTCAACCAAATGTGCTCCACTGGCAAGACGGTGGAAGTACTCATGGAGGATTCTTTCCTGAGTTCCTCTTCTCAATGCTGATATGACGGTTTGTGGAGGAAGGAACCGGCTTACGAGTTAGTTACAATGAAACCTCCTGCTGACTACCGTGTTTCTTTTGTGGTCTTTCTAGGAAGCGTGTACAAAGTGCATACAAAATGTGGTGGCTGTGAGCTTATTAGCACAGGAATTGGACTAAGGACACATCCTATTCAGCTGTTTTATTTTTAAAATCGGTGATGTTCCTCGAGATTCCTCAGAGTGGGCCTGTAATCATGGAGTGTTACTGAACGCCCTTTTTCTTCTTGATTAATTTCTCAAAGAGTCTGCAGCCCTCCCTCATGTGTTAGTCTGGCCCTTCTTCACATACTGTACAGATATGGCTGTAAAATCCCTCTCTGGTGACAGACTGGGAAAATCACCTCAGGAGCTCAGTGATCTAGGTCAAGACTGTTTCCCTCAGCTTGGGGACCAGAGCTTAAGGGGAAGCTGTGTTGCTGGTCAGAGTCTTTAGTTTTCATTTCGTTCCTGTGCTGCTGAGCTACTCTACCAGTGCTGGTCAATCCCAGTGGCCGACGTAGGCAGTGAGTTTGGGCGCCGACTTGCCAACTGTATTATGTGGTCCACGCTACATCAGGCCGGCCTTGAGTGTTCTGGCACCCTAGGTGAGATTCTGCTGAGCTTTCCCCCGACCACAGAGCAGCAGAAAACAATTTTTGTCAGTTGATTTTCAAAATTTAAACATTTACGTTACAAAGGGCATCTGTTTCTCACGAATAATGAAAAATTAAAAGTATTTTGAATCATAATGTCCAGAATGCAGAGAGATTTCTTCTGTTTTTCTTTCCCCACTTTGCTCTTGTACCCCCGATTCAAATGGTCTGCTAGGTGATCGCCTGTACGACAAGCCAGCCCTGCAGTGAAGATTGCTGGAGGGTGTGGGGAGGTTTGCTATTGGGGGGCACTTCGTAACACTTCATTATGATGAGTAGAAAAAGTTTTGCCGTGATATTCCACTGAAAAATCCATTCTTTTGGTTCCATTTAAAAATTTTACGATCTGCCCTCTGTTTGCTGTAAATCTGTTTTACAGAGAGCCATAAAACTTTTTCGAACAGCTACAAGGCTCCGAGATATTTCATCTGTGATTCTGATGGACTGGTGTTCTGCGCTGGTCTGGGTATTCTCCAGCGAACCGGTACGACAGCTTGCTTAGATTTAAATTTTAATTACCTGTACTTTTTGTCTTGGAGGGACTTCAGATTTAATTCAGGGAATTCAAGTCATGTGTCACGTTCACACTAGTAATAAGTTAAAGAAATATTTAATGTGAAATATGAGCAATGTCATAGCAAGCAATTACTAAATCTTCCCCCCCACCTCCTCTACCTCCAACATAATTGGTTTCTAATTAGTTAATTATAGCTGCAGGTAGTTCTCATATGAATGTAACGCTCAGTACAGTGTAATATTATGACACAGAGTGCCAGCCTGGCTGCCTATCTACTGAATCGGGGAGTGGAGAAATATTCACATGAAAGTGCAAGCTGAAATGCACAAGTGGGGAACAGAGACGGTGTAACTTTTTATTTTTAAACCAGCTTTTGAATTTGTGAGGCTTTGAAATTTGAGTTGCTTGTAAATCTCACTGAGGTGATTCTCGACCCACACTCCGTCGTGGCAAATGCACTTCTCGGAAGCCCAAAATGCAGAGGTGCGGCTACTCTTTGGTGCCGGGACACCGCGCCCCATGGTGGCACAGCCCCATAGTCAGAAATAAATTTTGCGGGGGGGTCTGGGAATCCTACCACAACGTCCCAAATTTTGCCATACTGGGAGATCCCACTTTGTACACTGAACAAAATTTTGACGGGTGGCTAAACTAGTAATTTTATTACTTATTTAAATGCCTAATCGATAACAAACATTTTTTTTTTTGGGGGGGGGGGGGCTCATTATTTTAATATTTGGCTATGTGCCTACCGAATACTGCACCTTATTCACACACATTACTAATATATTTGACTAAATACAATGCAATACTTCGTCCTAAGATGGTTGTGGCAGCTTCCACAGGTTCCTGCCTTCAGATTCTCTAGTTGAGGTGTGAAAAGCTAAGATAGAAAAAGGCCTTAAATATCCTGGGGGGGGGGGGGGGGGGGGAAAAAAAAAAG
>JAODLC010000001.1:50380635-50410992 GCA_026781145.1 Hippopotamyrus pictus
AGGCCCAGCCCATTCTGGGATTCGAACTAGCAACCTTCTGATTACATGGCTAGTCCACAGAGCTGCACATCACCCCAGGGAAAGATGGAGTACAAGCTTGAGGGGAAGTAACGTGTCCCCAAGCAATGTTTCCAGAGCACACTGTTCCTCTAGAAGAACTGCAGATGTGCACAAGTAGGCTTGTAGACATGCCTTCCCTCATGGATGCATGGGCACATGGGCGTGAATAATTGCCCACAAACACATTCACATAGTCTTGCTCATGCTCATACTTTCCCACATGCATACTCGGTAAACTGAAAGCCCAAAAAGTGGGCTGAGGAGAACAACACAGCAGAGGTGGGACATGAGACAGAGATGTAGCAGGGAAGCAGAGAGGCAGAGCTCTCTGTTTGGGAGGTAGAGACACAGAGGCAGAGCTCTGTGTTTGGGAAGCAGAGAGACAGGCTGAGCTCTCTGTTTGGGAGGTAGAGACACAGAGGCAGAGGTCTGTGTTTGGGAAGCAGAGAGACAGGCAGAGCTCTCTGTTCGGGAGGTAGAGACACAGAGGCAGAGCCAGAGGTGGACATTTCAGGTCCAGAAAGTAAAGATCCAAACCAGGATTTTGTTTTAACCAACCAGTTGAATATAAAGGGTCACATTCACATAGTACTCAACTGGTTGGTTGAAACAAAATCCTGGTTTGGATTTTTACTTTCTGGACCTGAAATGTCCGCCTCTGGGCAGAGCTCTGTGTTTGGGAAGCAGAGAGACAAGGCAGAGCTCTCTGTTTGGGAGGTAGAGAGACAGAGGCAGAGCTCAGTGTTTGGGAAGCAGAGAGACAGGCAGAACTCTGTGTTTGGGAAGATCTGAGCTCTATGTATGGAAAGCAGAGAGGTAGTATATTTGGGAGGTAGGGAGCAGAAAAATCGAGCCTTGTGTTTAGAAAGTAGAGAGAACATTAGAGGTACCGTACATATCTGTGATTCAGTAGTGGAGAGACAGAGAGGCAGAGCTCTGTGTTTGGGAGGTAAGGCCAGAGAGGCAGAGCTCTGGATTTGGAAGTTAGAGTGAAAGGCACAGCTCCTTGTTTATGAATTAGAAAATGAGGCAAAGCTGGGGGTCAAAGCTCTGTGTCTGCAGTCTCCGGGAATTGGCAGAGGAGATGGGCTCCTTTGGGACCAGTGCCGGCAGGAGAGGTGTGGTGAATGAGCCGCGGGGGGCACGGCGCAGCACAGGCCTGTGCTCCTGGAGCCTCGTGGGGGCTGCCGGCCATCTGGCCCAAGTGGGGCGAGCCAACGCTCTCCTGTCACCTGCGCCTGGCGGAGCACGAGCTTCCTGAGCAAGACGGAAACACCTCAGTGCTCAGCTATATACCCGCACCATGGAGGCAAGGGAATGGGAGAGAGAGAGAGAGGGAGGCAGAGAGAAAGAGGGAGGCAGAGAGGGAGCACGAGACAGAGAGAGAGGGAGGCAGAGAGGGAGAGCGAGACAGAGAGAGAGGGAGGCAGAGAGGGAGAGCGAGACAGAGAGAGAGCGAGACAGAGGGAGTGAGAGACATAGGGAGAGAGACAGAGAGAAGGGGAGAGAGAGATGGAGAGAGTGAGAGAGAGCAAGACAGAGAGAGGGAGTGAGACAGCGAGAGAGAAAAAGGGAGAGAAGGAGAGTGAGAGGCAGAGAGAAAGACGGAGAGACAAGGAGAGAGAGACAGAGGGAGTGACAAGGAGAGAGGGAGAGGGGGACAGGAAGAGAGACAGAGAGGGAGAGAGAGAAAGCGAGGGAGAGATAAGGAGAGAGATAGAGAGGGGGAAAGTGAGGGATGGACAGAGAGAGAGGGATAGGAAGAGAGACAGAGAAAGAGGGAGTATATTTGTGTTTTGTTTTCTTTACTGATATCTTTGTCCAGAAAAATGAACACGACCAATGTCGTGAAAAATGCGATCCCTAAAAATGTGAATGTTAACCCAAAAATAACTACAGCATGAAAAATAAACAGTAACGCCAAAATAAGGGGTGAGATTGTGCTGGCCTTATGCTCAGTACTGTCGCTCTGTGCCTCCCCCCCCCCATGTCCCCTGATTGGTGCTGTCCAATTCTCACCAGGGCCCCTCCCTCAGGGTACCGACTGTGAATAAAGGTCACAGATCCGGTCTGCCTCCCCGTAGAGTGTCACCTTCCTGACGTCCTTCTCCGGTCAATAGAAAGAGCAGTGGTGTGGGGGTTGGCACAGGGACGTCAATGCGGGGTCAATACCTTCTCGCCGTGTTGTGGGCCTCTGCGGCAAACCCAGGATGGCAACCGGCAGCATCCCCCGTAGACTGTTGCGGCTCCGTGACTCTGCACTCGGCTCATCTGGACCATCTGGCCCACGGCCTGGCACCCATGTCCGTGATCTGTGGGGCGCTGTTGGTCCCGACAGGCCGAATCGCGTGGGTCCTGTACACCGAGAGGCCGGCATGCAGATGGGCCGTTCGCGGGTCTCGCTCGAGGTGAGGAGTGTCCCTGTAATCATCATTAACGTGCCACAATGGCTGTGTGACAGACGCTATTAGCGACAACGTGGCTTTGCTGACCTTGTTGACTGAAGGAGGTCATGGAGTCTCATTAGAGGGAGGTGGAAGACGGCCCAGTGGCTCCCCGGGGCCAATCACTAAGCCGCTCTCCCCGCTCTGGCCTAATCAGGGGGCGGGGCCAACCCTTGCCACACCCCAATTAGCCCATACGGTCGCGCAGCCTCACGCATGCACTTTACATGTCCCTGTATTCACACGCATCTACATGCCTGTTCTTCACATACATGCAACACACAAACAGCCACACAACACCTCGGCACAGTCTGACTCGCAGGCGTACACCTAGAGGCCGACAGCAGACACACTGACACGCCGGACACCTCGTTCTCCACCGGGGGCATCGCAGCCGACGCGCCTCACACGCAAGCCGTAATGTGAAACGTGCGTCTTTAAAGCGAGGACAAGCCCAGGCGGCAGAGCTGGCATGTACATGGGACGCACACATACGAGCTCGCACGCAAGCACATGCGCGGGGGGGCGGGGGGGGTAGAAAGAACAGCCTGGAAGGTGATCTTCTGTGACATTTTTTTTCCTCCATGGACAGGGAGGCTGTGTTGTTCCTGTTATTAATTTGTTTATTTCATCTTTTCTTTTGAGATTTATCAAGCCCTGTGAAGGACGATGCACAGAATGTGTTGTTCCTCTTGATTTCATTGGTTACCAGGGTGTCCTTTCTCTTCCCAGTACGTTGCTCTGAGCTGCCAAGGCCATGAGTGAGGTTGCAGCTCAGAAGGGAGATTCCCACCCCCTTTTTTCTTTAATAGCACCATGAACAACGGATTTGACTAAAAGCCACAGAAAGCCCACAAGAGGCTAATTAGCCATTAATGAGTTTTCTTTCTTTCTCCATAGATTTTAAAAGCACAGCAAAAAGAAACAAAAAAAAAAAAAAACAATTTACAAATGTTCTGTAATGGACCTGTGTTCACCATTACTTTGTGGGACTGGGTTGTCAACTGCTTTATAAGTTTCCTTAAATTCAAAGTGAGTTTGGAATAGAAACCTGACAATAGAGAATCTACCAAATCTCAACGCAGTGTCACAAGATTTTGCTCTTTCGTGCTGGACTGTTCCTCAGCCTTGTAAATTCTGAAATCTTCAGTCTGTCCTTTTGTTACATGAAATCTTGTATCACATAAAGCTAAGTGTAAAATATTGCGTCTCCCGTAGAAATGCTCATGCTGTGGGCTATAATTAGCAGACATATTTTGAATAAATTTCTAAATTTACTCATTACGCATTTTTTTTTTAATATTACCCTTAGATTATTCCGATTCAGTGAAGCGTAAACACGGTTAAGCTCATTAAAGTCAAGGTTAACGTGAGCCCATGCAAATGAGTCGCAAGTCGCCCTCGCATCTCAGAAAAACGGCTTTTGAAAGTCCCCTCTCCTCTCCCGGGCGCTCCGGCGGCGGCTCTGAAGCGGCGGTCGCCGGGACTCGAAGCGATCCGAACGAGACAGTCAAAGACAAGGACGCGTTTATGCGCTCGCCGGGGAAAAGCGCCACGCGCCGCATTTGCATTTAGCTGCTCGGCTGGCGCTTTGAATCGCAGCGCGCGCAGGTGGATGCCTTGCTGCTGGGATCCGGGTTAAGTGCCTCGCTCAAGGACACCATGGAAAGCCCCCCCTCCCGGGACATCACTTGGAAACCGTTGAAATCACGTGCTTCACTGCTGCTTTACCTGCCTCCGTTATGGGAATTTACTTAATTGGCAGAAAAACGCCAGCTTTCTCTCCTGGCTGAGTAAGGCCTCCATTTGCTGTTGATTTATTTTAGCTTTTCCTGCAGTTATCTCTGCGGATTATTTCTCCATGGACACTTCACTCCCTATTAGCACCCACTTCTTATATGTGCAGAATTTTCTGGCCATCTCTTGGTCATATCCGTTTTTTTTTTTTTCTGACTCCCTGGTTTTATGCTTGCAATGTTCATTTAGTTATGCCTGCCAGCTGCTAAATGCTTTTTTTTGCAGTTGGCTAAAAGCTGGTTTCTATGGATACCACCTATGACAGTTGGAACTTTCATCCAATAAATCTGCAAGCCCTCAGAATGTCCCAGAAATGTGTATTTTACTCAGGTCACACCTTTAATGCGATTTAGGGATGGGGGGGAGGGTGGGGCATGGTGTCTTAAGAAAGTCATCTTTAGACTAAACGCCGATACAATTCAATTTATTGCATTTGAATATGGATTTTTCTTTAGCCTGAGATTGTGTGTGTGTGTGTGTGTGTGTGTGTAAAATGGGATTATTATCTAATTATGTATGCCATTCAATAGAATAATAATGTCACTGAATGGCATAAAAAAAATCAATACTAAGAGGAACACACAGATGTCAGTTTTAAAGGATTATTGATCTGCTAATAATTCCTGGTCCATGACATTCTAAAGTAGGTAAAATAACAGGTTAATGAGTTAGTGTTCAATGTCTGTAAAGCGGAAGCAGGAGAACCGAATGGCTGTAGGGCAAACTGAGACCGTAACCATGGAAATAAAGAAGTAGCGGTGATTTTTAAGGAGTTAATCGTGGCACAATGATGGTGTCTGGAAAGATGATTCCTCTTCTCATCCCTATGCCTTCAAGTCTGGGCACATACAACCTGGAAATCCTCTATAAGCATTACCCATAATGCCTTGCACCTGGGAAAGACAGGCCTACAGAAAAAGAAATGAGTATATGTTTTGTGTTTTCCTCTGGTAAGATGACAGCCATGGCTGGTGGGGCGGTACCTCATCTTTGCATCTCCCTCACAGGTGTCCAGCCCGGTCTTCTGGGCCATGGAGTAAGAGTAAAGCCATGTGGTGGTCATTTCGGGGATGGGGGGTTAGACCACATATCTGCTACATCCCAGCAGCAGTTAGACCAGATGTCTAATCTTAAGTGCAGAGCTGTAAAAGCAGAGACTAGAGATGGAGGGGGTTGGTTGTTAACAGTGAGTAAATTTTTAATATCATTCATAATAATGGACAAAGAATAGAGATGTGATGTCTTACACAGGCTTGGTGAATAATGGATGGGGGAGGCATGGATGGACAGGAAAGAGCTCTGCTGACCAATCAGGCCATACAGAGAAGGATTAGGGTGAACCGTAACAAAGCACCTCCCTCTTTATCTCTTAATGGAATATAGATAATGACCAAGTGGATCTTGCATGCATGTGTCCAAATGTGGGGTGGGGGGGGGGGATTTATTTGGAAAAGATGGAGAGTTGAAAGTCCTCCCAAGTAAGGACGGCCTCATATTTTCAGGCATCTTAATGCCATGAATGACAAGGACAGGTCAAAGCGCACGCCCTTACATGGAACAGACTGCGTGATGTCCCTACATGCCGATATACCTTGCAGTAAGAAGTGGTGGCCTTCATTCATGTGTGGGGCAACCACAGCCGCCGTCGCTGCTTTTTTGCCTTCAGTAAGACGAGACAAGGAAATGCATTAACGTCACATGGCCAGTGTGATCCGCACGTAAGTTACAGTGAACGTGGTAGGCCGATTTACATCCAAACGCAATGTAAACAGCCTAGTTGGCTATGAAATACTTGTCTCTGTGACGGTGCCTCTTGGATACCCTTCCTACACACGCATACCTCCCACTCACGCTATACTCCAGCACCAAGGCTTATGGGAAAAGGGTCCCTGAATAAAAACAGATCCCTCCCAGAGTCGGAGTGTATCAGTCAGGAAAAGGGAAGAAGGGAAGATGATATGCCGGGGAGGGGGGTCTGGTTTCTGTCATTCTGTTCTGATTCAATCGTAAATGTTAGCTAGCAAACTCCTACTGCTGTAAATTACAGGAAATACCTTCCTGGGTTTCGGTGTCCATCTTCAGCTATTTTTTTTTTTTAAATGTGATTTTCCTGTGTTCTGTTTTCAGGCATGATAGTGTTCAAAGCTTGAGTTTGTAATTTTGATTATTAAAATGTGTTGGGGAAGAAAGTTATAATGAATCATTTCATTCTGTGTCATTAATGATTTCAATGCAAGAAGTGCTGGAGACTTTTTTTTTTTTTCCTTTGTGTTATTCTCTTGAACATAATTTTTGTCAATAAAAAGGTGCACAAGTAAGGGTTCCTCAGTGTTAAGGCTGATTTGTATTTCTGCGTAGAATCCTACGGCGCAGCCTGATGTGCATCTCCCCAGAAATTCACACATTGCAGCGATTCAGGCGGCAACCACTGAGACTGGTCTGCTGGGTAGCATCGCACTTCTTTCTGCGTAAACGCTTTGTTGTTATTTGTTTCCAACTGGATGGATTTTTAGTGTGGGACAAGTTGTTTAGCTCTTTGCTAGCCTGCTGTACTTGTCACAGTTGCAGCCGTTTACGCTGTTAAACGTGGTTGCTTAATTATGATCAGAGTTCGCGTACAGAGCTCACGCAAAAGCAGCAGTCGTAAAATTTTAATTGATTTTTAAACATTATAGTAGGTAATCTTGGAAAGGAAAGGTCATAAAAACTGTAAAGCTTGCTAAGTTTTGTTTCCTATAACAGTGTTATGAGTGTTTTAGCAAAACGTAAGGGACCATTTGTTTCTTCTTCTGGTTGAGTACCAGAACCAAAAGTTCTAGTACCCAAAGTACCAAAGCAGCTGGGGTGCTTTTTTGGCATTTAAGTACTTTGAGGTGGGATTGCAAACATGTTGATTATTGATTAGTTATGCAAAAATCCTGCCTTTAAAACACAATCCAACCACTATCTGAGGTTAAAAAAAAAGCTGATGATGGCTGCGTGGAAAAATGAAAAGACCCAAAGTTTAATTGTGATCTGATCTGAAGAACCAGAAGAAGATCCGGATGGCATGACAAGAAATAAAAGTATTTGTTGTACTAGGGCTGCACGATATTGGGAAAAAATTAAAATATCGTGTTGTGATTTTGTTATTGGGATGTTTATGACGCAAAAAAGGAGCTAAAAAAAAAAATAAATACAAAAAATAAATAAAATAAATACATTTCTCTCAAACCCCATTTTGGAGTGATTTAGAAAGGATGAAAATGAATGATTGTCTTGGAAAACTCATGCAAAAGCAGCGGAGGCAAATTTTAAATAGATTTTTTTTAAACTTCTACTGCATAATCTTGAATTGCGCAATCACTGAATTGCAATACTTGCTAAATTTTGTTTCCTGTGACAAAGTAAAATTGTTTTAGTGGAATTTAAACCCCTGATGCTACAATGTCTGGACAGTATTAAAGTATCAGAAAGCCTGATCTCAACCCAGCTGACTTTAGTCTTCCTTGCGATGTGAGAAATATATGTGCATAACGTGTGATATTGGTATTAATATTGCACATCGCCAAGCCCAAGGTACTGTAGCCCTTTTTTGAATTCAATACAAAATACCTGCCTCACACTGTGATGTCATTCAAAGCTGGTACCAATTTTTCTCCATTGGAAGACCAACACTTTTAGTAATTTACAGTACGTGGTACGATGGAAAAGCTCCCTTAAACCCATCGTGCTCAGGCAAGTAGCATTTTGGTGGTGTAATTGCAGAGCAACATAGACAAACTAGTGCACAAGTATATATGCTTACAACAGCGTAAGCGCTGCATGGGCTCGACGCAGAACTATAAAGCAGGTTTTATGAACTTCAGCCCTGGGCCTGTGTTTGTGCTAATTAAGAATCCAGGCACCAGGCTAATGGTCGAGTTTGCACTGACCCAGCAGAGTGACCCTGTTAAACTGGTCATGAGCCCTTGGCTGAGCCAATCAATATCCACCAGAATGTTCCAAACCTGTCTGAAAGGTGCCGTGCTGGGTGCAAATTTCGATTTAACTCCACTGGCAGCCTGAAATTAATACCAGCAGCCTTAAAAATCTACATAATAGCACCTTAAATAAATGCTGATGTTTTACGTGTCAGTGTTTACATGTTTTTTGCAAGATATTGGAAGTTTTTGAGTATTTAGAGCACCAATCGCGTAGTGGATCAAACCCAAGCTCTGATTCGAGCCCAACAGCCAACTCCTAGGGCCAAACCTTGAGATGGAATGTTCCGGGTCCTTCCCTCAGCCAGAGTAATGGGGCTACCATCTTTCCCGTTTCATCCCCTTTGCTTCTTAATGGATCCGTTCTGATTTCCCATGATAAGCAGTCTACCTTTTTTAAGAGTTGTTTCTCTACTTATCTTTTTGTCGGTCTGGTGGTAGTAGCCGGAAGATAAACTCAAGAAAGATTAGTATAATCATGTCAGGTGCTAATGGGGCCTTGGCACGGTTGCCAAGGATAAGATACGAGTCACGCTTGATTGGATTAGTGCTTTATCGCCCTCCCCTGCCTTATTCTCCATATGTATAATCCTCTTTAGAACTTCCTAAAGGCTACTGTTCACATCCGCCGGCTGTCCCTGCGCGCACGTATGTGTGTGTATGTGCGTGAGTTTTTTATGAGGTTTTAGCATGAGCAGATTATAGTATCAGTGCCAAGTGTGCCAGAATCCTATGGCTGACCTCTCCGGGCTCTTGTCTTCTGGCTGAGGTAAGCAGATTGTGGGGCACATGGGAACCAGAGGCCAGGAAAGACAGCCGTTCACAGTACCGTGCAGAACTCTATCCTACTGTAGTTAGGGACTGAGAGGGATGGTTGGTGCGTCTGCCCTTATAGTCTTGTTTTTATGCCTTTTGGTTGATGTACATGAAAGTTTCGGTTGGTGAGTTGAGCTCCTTTCCTCCATTTCCTTCATTTCACCTCTTTTAGAAACATCCTGCCAAACTGAGATGCAGATGCAAGTCACGCTGTTATAACGTCATTCTCTGCAAAGGGGGATATTTGCATGCTTGATGGTCAGACCTGATTTATGTTGAATCAGAGCACTTGTGTCACGCTTGTGGCTAGAATGGGCGGCAGTGTGTGACTCATTGGATTAGGCTTCTGTGTCTGTAATCAGATGGTCACTGGTTCAAATTCCATGCTCCAGAAAGTGGCTACATCTCTGTTAGCCCTTTGAGCACAGTCTTTAACTCCCCACCCCCCCCCAAAAAAAATACTTTGGGATGGATGACTAACCCTGCACTCAGACACAAAGTTTCAAATTCACCTTCTTAAACAAGGAGACCATCATAAGATGTGTGGAAAAAACACTTTGAATGTACCTCTATTCCAGTATCTTATATTAAATAGCACCACCTTTCCTACATGGGTGCATGATGAAGTCTTTGGTGTCATTTGGGATACGAGGAATTTGGGGTCTGGGGAATTTGGATTATTTTCAATGTCCATCATTTCACACTGTTCCAAGACCAGAATCCGCCTCCTGCTTCCAGGATGGCACGTCTCTTGGGTAAAGGAACCCACCTCTGCCTCAGACGTGGGAGCTCACTGATATTGTAGTCCGTCAGTAGAACTGCAGGCCCTTCATGCAGTCGAGAGACAAACCTGCCTTTTAAGTCTTTCCAAGCTTGTTAAATAGCGCTGGGGGCAGTTCACCAGTCTGTCGGTGAGAGCTGTCACGTGCAAGAGGCCCTTTCACGAGCCGCTGAAGCTGGCGGTGGCAGCAGAAGGGAAATGAAAGCTCAGGAGGAGTTTCACCTGGACGTTTTTGCCGGTTTTCATGGACGAATGAGAGGTCTGCCCGGCATGAAAAGGGGCGGCATGACATTCACAGTTTTCTGTGAGAGAGGAGAGCGGCATCATGGTGGGGGTGTGATTAAAATCCCCTCCCCCCTCCTCCCCCGCAGCGCAGGCACTGTTAAGACCTATTTCAGAGCCTCTGGCCTTCCTCACGTGTCGGTCCCTCTGAAAGGCTGGAATTGTTCACACATTCGTTGGGCTGGTCGGTACCCTTACGGCCATGTGTTGCTTAGCACCTGTTTAAATTGCACAGAGTGCAGCGAGAAGTGAGACGTCAGGTCGCCCAACAGAGGAGGGGGGTCAGTCAGCGGGTGGGTCGAGCTGATTGGATGGCCTTTGGGCCTTTGGAGCAAACTGATTGGTTCCAGGTTGCTCTCTTCCTTAAGATAGCATACTGTCATGGAGTCCTAAACCTTAGTCGGGGATGTGCTCAAGACCTCTCTTCTGTGACTGTGACCATCAATGACTAGCCCCCCCCCCCATTATTTCTGAGAGCAAAAAAAGATATAAGACCATGGGGCCATGCAGACTGTGTGCATATCAGCATTCCTCAGCTTGGTTAGGGGTGCGACAGATGGAGGTTACTAGCTGTTATGTGTCTCCCACTCACTCTTTCATCTCTGTCTCTCTCTTTGTAACAAAACCTGTGATTTTTGTGCTCACAGCTTTTACTGCTTCCTGTTTGTGCAGCTTGTTATATGGCAGGCGGTTCATGAAATGGTTTCCAGGTGAGTGTCCTGTATAAAGCAGAGCCTCTCTTTCTGTCCCCTGTTTCGGAAGATGCTGCAGTTCTGCAGTACTGTGTTCTTGTGTGTGTGTGTGTGTGTGGATTATGTTTATATTACCTTGTGGGGACCCAATGTCCCCCACAATGTGATTAAAAACCTTGTCATTTTGACGCTGTGGAGACCATTTTCCAGATCCCCACATAGCTCTGTGAATGCAATCAAAAAACTAAATATGTCGAAAGTCTCGTAATTTGTTTGGTTACTCATGGTTACGGTTAGGGCTGGGTAGGGGTTAAGATCATTATGTTATTTTCCCCATAGAAAGGAATGGAGAGTCCCCACAAAGATATAATTACAAACCTGTGTGTGTGTGTGCGCATGTCTTTCTACCTTTATGGGAATACTCCCACAAAACAAATACCTTTTCATCTCCTTTTTTGGAACTAAAAGCCAAATATTTTGTTTGTTGTTAATTTTCTCTTTCTTTCTCGGTGATGTGAGTTTGGGGGAGAGGCCATTACTGTAAAATGGGCATCAAAGGGGAGACCCTGTGTATGTAGCTGTGTGTAACATGTGTCTGTATCAGTCTTTCTCTGTAGCCCTTTGCTTTGGTCCTGATCTGGTTCCAGTTTCTCAAGCAGCACCTGTTCCCCCTCCTGCCGCTGTCCATTCGCCCGGAACAGCTGTACATTTGTCCCAGCTTCCCCTGTAAGATCCAGTTCCCTTTAGCCTTTGTTAGCCTGACGCCTGCCTTCCTCATTGTGATCAATGGTGTTGCCATCTGTCGTCCGGCAAAACTTCTGCCCACGTTTGTTTGAGTGCAGGTGTTCTTAACACTGACGCGCGTTCCAGACGAACCGTGCCCACCCAGGTTTCGTTCGGGCAGCACGATGCTTGCAGTGTGCTGGAGGTGAAATCATTAGGTTAAGAAGCTTATGCGTGGTTCTGGAGTATAAGCCTGTTTCAGGCACAGTGGTTGACAATGCTGAAGGACTCTGTCACGGTTAATGACTCTAAAGGACTTTGTAAATGGCTTCTAATGGTCTTCGGCAGCCAAAGTCTTTCCCTGGGTGAGAGTCTTGTGAGAGAGCAGGGCAGGGCTGCCTTGCTGGGGTTTGTAGCCCTAAGCCCATTAACCGTACTCTGACACTCCCTGTGTCGTCCTAGTTGAACTCTTTAATTTCAGTTGTACTTTGAGTGGGGGCTGTTGGAAAATAACCTTTCAGCAGCTGCGTTGTCCCTGTGAGAAAAACCGTGTGTGTGTGGCGTTCAGACGGCGTTCAGTGTCCGGTTCTGTGGTCCGATTTGGCTGCTAGGTTTAATTCTAACGTGTACTAAGATGACTTCTTAGAATGGCGTTGACTTGGGTGTTGGGGTGCCAGGGCTGGGGTGGAGGGGGGAAGGTGGTGTATGTTAGTCAACATGGACTTGTGCTTGAGGGATTGATTTTAATTAAATAAAAGATGAATTTATTAAAGTTATCAAGGGCAAACAAACAGCTGTGGTGTTAATTTGGAGGGGATGCGCCAGTGCTCGGTGTGATGTCAGTGAAAAGGACCCCCCCCTCCTTGGTTTCCCAGTTTCCTCTCTCATCCTCTCTCCCTCTCGGCTGCTACATCCCGGAGTTGGACAGGAGTCTGTCTCCTGCATCTCCTCATTGTTTCCTTTGAAGCTGACATCCAGGGGCTGGAAGACGTGTATGTTGTGGGGGTGGGGTGGGGGGGGATTGCTCTACTGTGTGTGCATGTTTGCTGCAACTGGGCCAGCATTTTGAAGCATGCCAGCTGAGAGGGGGGTGTCACTTCCATAATAGGATGGCATAAAATGAGAAGTGGGGGCTGTAAAATGTAGCCCCCCCCCCAAAAAAAAAACAACACACACACAAAGACGCCCCAGGGCTCAGCTGCTGCCCCCCACCCCCATCCTGTCCCACTGCGTTGTGTCACATTAGCTCCCTCCTTGATTTCCACAGAAGTGTGGCTCCTTCATTAATAAAACAGACGGGAGCTGGGCGCGGTCAGGCCCCCGGCACCCGGAGGATCTGGCTGAATAGAGATTCACACGTGCAGATGCTGTAACTCATCCATACTTAATGTTACTCTCTTCATTTTCCTTCTGCCATCAGAGGCGTACTGGTAATCTTTTGTAGCTCCTCCTGTCGTTGAAATGACACTGTTTCTGGGGCTATTTCTGGCCGTGATCATCGAGGCCCATGTTATGAGAATGCTCCCTATGAAAACTTATTTCCACCATCGTGGATCCGGTGCAGGGGCCAGTGCTGGGCTGGTTCTCCGTTCTTTTGAGAACCTTCCCGTGTTTCCACCGGTTTCAAAAAAGAATGGAACGGAAATGTTACGTAGGCAGAAGTGAGAGTAAAGTAATCGTTGGTATGAGATTAAAAAAAAAAAAACGTTTTTTTTTTTTATTTATTTTGATCTATTTTGGATTTTAAGTTCTTCTAAGCTGCTGAACCGAAAAAAAAGTTCAGGGTATGACTTGTTGCGCCCTGACTTTGTTGCCTGTGTCTTCATAAAGGCTCCTCCATCTCTGTGTGTGTTAGTTTATTCTTGCTCGCTGTTTTACCACTGTCCTTTTAAGGAAAGAGTCTGCTAAAAACTGAACTTTGCTGTCCACCTCTTTGCCACTCGAGCGCCACAATTTTAATAATCGACCTGTGACATGTTTATAATTTATTATTAAACCTGGTTAGCAGATCGATCTTTTGTTTTCTACAGAATAAAAAAAGAGATGTAACATTATTCTGCTAATAAGCTGACATTCGTTTCACTGTCAGCACTGGCGGTATTAGAAAAAACTATATCGGTCACGGACTGTTTTCTCGGTATGCTGAAGGTTTGGACTCGATAGCCCATCTCACTTTCCCTGATGTTACGTTACCAAATTCAGAGACCAGGTTTTCTGTGGTGCCATGCTGGAGCCATTTTTCCTGACCCAGGGAAGTTTTTTGTGGTAGAAACTGGCAGAACCAGTTCAGGATTGGTGGAAACGAGGCATATGACTTTGGAAGTGGATCTCATATACAGATCCACGTTTCAATCCCAGAATTCCTTGCTCCTACTCAGGTGCTTTAATGTATGTGCAGATTGTGCAGAGTTGAATAAATGAATGTGGGTCAAACTGGTGCTTCAGTGGGATGTTTCCCAGACGTTTTGGTAAAACTAAATAACTGTGAGGCAATTTTTAATTCCATATTGGGTCAGTAGACCCATTTCCTGTATAACCTGATGAACCTTCTAGGTTCTGTTTAGTTTTGAATAAATATTATGGTTATCTAAGAAACAAAACAGGTCCTGGAGATCAGTGGGCCACCCACTCCTGCAAATTTTCATTTAGTGACCCACTGACTCACTGTATGAACCTAACCAATGCCAGACAGTGTGGTTTGTAATCACAGAGTTTAAGAAAAGCAGGGTGACCATCTAAGAATGCATGTTAACCATGTGTATTTATATATTTTCAGATAGTTTTTGAATTTCTTTTGGGTAGATGGTGCTGTCAGGGAAACAGGCATCAATACTTGACACGGGTGTGTGGAGACCTCTGAAGCAGAGTGTTCGCGTCCCTCATGCTGCCTCGATGAGGACAAGAAGCTGCTATGACCGAGACACAGGTGCTATACTGGTGTGGTTGCAGTACTTTCAATTTTGCCCCCCCCCAATGCTCCAGGGACTGACTGACCCTGCTTTCTCATTTGTGTTTCGCTTTGGATAAGAGCATCTGTTAAATAAATAAAATGTAAATGCTGCTGGATGTATGCCACACTGTACCAAAGACTGCATAAACACTTGATCCCAAGTTAATGAAGTGGATCCGTTTACTTTGGAGAACACAGAAAACAGGCAGCTAACTAGACGCCTAAGAGCGATTCTACCAGGGTTAACGGGCTAACTTGTTACATATGGTAATAAATTCCTTTTCATGGTACAGGAACTACCAGATCTATTTACGTAGGTTCCTATATCTGACATTTATACAGGTTTTGCAGTTTTTTTCCCTCCCAGATGCCACAATTATGTAATGTGACCTTATTAATACTGCATTGGTTTTGTGTTGTCTGGACAGGGAATTTCACTGTGTGTTTTGCGGAAGTGCGCTTTGATGGTGGGAGCGTTCACACTTCGTCACTTCGGGAGGGATTCAAAACAAACGCCGCTCATTTGGCCACCGGCCGAAAGACACGATGCGAGCGGCCGGACTGTGACGGTCCTCCCTAGCTGTGTGCTGAAACACGACATCCCATATGGCTTTGGTAGGCTAGCTAAAGTAACGAGGCTTGGTTGATGAAGCTGGAGGCTCTTTGGCTGGCCGCTGAGGGAGGGTGCCTTTACACATACCTGTCCATAAATCTTAAGTCTTTTTTTTTTTTTTGGATAAATGTCTTTCCTGTTACAACCCACCAGACTATAAACCTAAAAAAAAACCCTGAATATCACTATGGAAATGTTGCAGTAAGATACGGTGATGTGAGGTGATTTCCTGTGTGTGAAGGCCCCCCATACTGAGATGCCAAAAATTATTTCTCTGATGCAGTAAATTATTATTTCAGCAAGTCTGCATTAAACAAAGCATGCGAATAAAGAGCAGCCACATGTAATTAAAAATTTGGAAGATTTAAGCTGCTAAAGTTAAATTTACTAAATACTTTAAACCAAATCTGTCTAATTCCACTAAGTAGACAAAAAATAAAAAAGTGTTCTTATTGTATTCATTATATCCACCTCATAAAAACATTTGAATTGTCATTAAAAACATTAATAAATTAAGTATATCTCTGTTTAACCTGTGGTAATATATAAGTAGTCTTAAACTGAGAGAGCTGTAGATAATTTAAAATAATTTAGCCTGAAATATCTCAAAATGACCAGATTTCAAAGTTTTCACATATTTGAAGAACTCAGTCTTATGAAATGACTTTCAAATAAATTATTTACAAATAAATTCTTTAGGATGTATGGAAGGATAGTTCCAGAAGTATCTAAAAACAAAAAAAAAAAAAAAAATCAGTACGTTTACATGCACACTAAGAAGATCAAATTATTGTGTTAGTCCAGCTAAAACCTGAAATCGTATGAAATTGAATTTCTCAGTCGGACTAAGACACCCAGATAATCCGACTGGGAGTCGATGTAAACATTCAATCTGACTCAAAATGGGCCTAAGTGCTCTGCCCATGCTCCGCAGAAGCCTGGACCATAGCAGAGGACATACAGTACGTACGAGATGTAATTCGCTGTAAATCTGTACAATTCACAACTCAACTAAAGGGTGTGTTTTCACCACACCAGATACCGTACTTTTGATACTTCAAGAAGGTACCAAAACTATGGTACTTCAAGGTGTTGCTTTTCCACTGGTTTAAAATCTGGTACTAGCGCCGAATGACATCACAATGCAAGGCCGTGTATTTTGTACTGAATTTGAAAAATGGCTGTAGTAGGACTGGATGTGCAATATTAATACAAACATCTAAGTCTTACATTGCTAAGCATAGTCAGCTAGATTAAAATCAGGTTTTTTCTTTCCTTCAGTTTTGATATGGTTATTAAAGGGCTAAAACATTTTTACTGTCACTGGAAAAAAAAACCTAGGGAGTTTAGCAGTTTTAATGATTATTCATTTTCAAGATCTATATGTAGTATATTTTTAAATATCAGTTTAAAGTTTACCTCCACTGCTTTTGCATGAGCGCTGCATGCGTTCTTCGAGACAGTAATCATCATTTTCATCTTTGCTGTTTAAATCACTCCTAGATGGGTTCGTGATAAATTTGTTGAACTCCTTTTTTGTTTCATAAATACCCCGATATTTACTACAACAGATCACATTGTAGTATTTAATAATTTCCAATACTGTGCTGTCATAGTATATTTTTCAAACTATTTCTTGTTATGATATGCTGATGATGTTGTATCGGTTCTTCCGACCAGATCGTAATTAAAAATCAAATAAAAATTAAAACTTAATTTGTCTACATCCATGTGACGTAATAGGTCAACCGGAAAAAGTCCAGTACTAACAAACTGAAAAAATACACCTATTGTAGCGTAGTCGGAATATTTCAGTGAATAAATCGATTCCCCTCCCGTGCATGAATACTGGGACAAGGACAGCAGTCCATTTAAATGGTGTAGCTGAGTTATAACTGTAGCTCGACTAAGCATGTAAACGCAGTGAATGGAAGTTGAATGTGAAATCTCAATACTTCTCATGATGTAAAATTAACACATAAAAGCTTTTTTTGTTGTTTGAAGTTCATTTAATCCTTTAATTAAGCCATATATATCTTTTTTGACAATCTTTTTTTTAAGACATAGTACAGGAATACAAATGTATATAGAGATTTGTAAATGACAGTTTACAGTGGATTACACTGTATTTCATTTGATCAAACATAAGGCAGAACAAAGCATTTAAGGCAGCTTGTCAGGAATTCATTTCGTTCCTCTGCTGTCGACAACGCGCCTGGCTCGATACTTCAGCGTGAAAACAGAAGCGACTAATAAGAGTCAGAGCCTTGGAAGGCAGACAAAACAGAGAATCTCCCGCCAGTCAGTAGACAATACTTCACCTTGGGTGGTGAACCAGGAACCGAGTTAGTTATACTTCAAAATAATGCATGGTGGATCCCATGAAGCCAGGATCCCCGTTCGAAGGGAGGGCTTTCTGCTCTAATGCATCCTAAAAATTTTACCGTGATATTGTTCTAGCAGTCATGAAAGTAGCAATTAGAAATTAGATTTGCACATAGCATTATGGTTGAAAAACAGATTGGTCTAATGGTCCCTAGTCCAGTTTCCGAGAGGGATCTCCTTTTATATACCCTTGAGAAAGGTACTTGGATCATTCAAGTTGTATAAACTGTTAAAAGCATATTGCAAGTGTTGTTGTAATAATAATCGTAGTTCAACCAATGCTGGAGCTTATCCTAGACAGTACTGAGCCAAAGGCAGGGGGATATCCAGGAGGGGAAGCCAGTCTACCACAAGACGTTAGTGTTCCATTTAAGCTCTTAGCTGTTAATTGGCTTTTTGCTTATGGAGCACTGTACTGTACCTGTTTAATCAAGGTGTGAATTAAAGAAACATCTCTTCCTTCCAGGTTCTGCCTCAGGCAAAAGGGTGGTGACTGTGCAGAGTGGCCCATTGGTGCGTACCGAGGGGTCCCATGTCACCATCTGGTGCAATGTGACGGGCCACAAGGAGGGCGTGGAGCAGGACTTTGAGTGGTCCATGTACCTGCCCTCGGCCCCTGAACGGGAGATCCGCGTCGTCAGCACCAGCCAGTCCAACTACGCCTACGCCGTCTACGCCCAGCGCGTCCACAACAAGGAGATCTATGTGGAGCGCCTGGGCAAGGATTCTGCCCTACTGCATATCACCAAGCTGGAGACCCGAGATCAGGGCCAGTTCGAGTGCTACACCCCCAACACCGATGGCGAGTACCTGGGCTCCTACAGCGCCAAGACCAACCTCACCGGTAAGCCTCCCCTCAACCAGCCACGATGGCCAATATGGGCTAGATTCCTCCATACATGGTTACCGGGTTACCTAGGAACGCAAGAATACTGAAGTGCTATCTTAGAGAGCTTCTCCTCATCCAGCCACAGTGACCGTTAGGATGGGCTGGCTTGCTCCATGCATGGTTACCTAGGAACACAAGAATAATTAGGCTCTACGTCAGGGTTAGGCAACCCTGATCTTGGAATGCCGGTACCCAGCAGGTTTTCCATCATATTTGTTCTCTGATGAACTACACCTGATCTCAGGCAGATAGCAACTCATCAGGTAGGATAAAAAAAAACCTACTGGATACTGGCCCTCCAGGATCAGGATGCCTACCCCTTGCTCAACGTTAGTCTCACCTCAACCAGACTTAAGCCACAACAGATTTAAGCCACGACCAGTAAACGCCTCCATCATGGATGCAATCCTAGTGTGTTAACTTCGAGATTTACAGTATTCTCACCCCACAATCATGGCGGCACATGCTGATAGACCCTCACAGCCTGGCGCCACATGACTGCGATCATCTTCTCCTTTTTTTCTCTTCTTTCCCCCCCAAATGTGTTTTTGCTTTAATTGCTTTAATTTACACAGACCTTCAGCGACCTGTGTGCGCTTGCTGGATTAATCTGTGCTTAGTGCTTAGCCAAGTTACTTTAAGGCTGTTTGATGTAATCGTTCTTTTTTCGTCACAGGTCAATTACCATGCCTTTTTTAGACATTTTGAGTGATCTTTGATGGATGTAGTGTGCAGTTGCTACACTTCAGGCTGGAACTGTATAGGAGTACTCGTGTGAAGTGGCTGTGTACCATTTTATCTGCCAAATGAGAAAATGTGTGTAGAATTAGCCCCTTATTTTCATCTGTGCCTGGCCACCGTGTGGAAAGGTCCGGCTGAGAGTGACGAAGAGCTCGCTGACAGGCTGTGTTAATAACCTTTTAACCTGTTTACCCACAGCCCTCCACAGCAGGTTATGTTACCAACTACTGCCCCCAACCCGAGTTACACGGTACTTCGGCACCTGCCCCTCAGTGAACAGCTGAAAGAGGAAACACTCTGTGCCGCAAATGGCTAGAATATGTGGATGAAGGCTTTAAAATAAACAAGGTTCATTCTGGGGCTGGAAACAGAACAGGTTTTTTTGTTTCCCCTAACACAATACACCATTCATTTATGACATAGGTAATCCTCTTATGGTCAAGTGTGCTGTTTGGGTTGATAAGCTGCCCGGACTGGACGGTCTACTTTTACAGTGTACTAATTATGACTTTTCCGGCTTTCGAGGTTTAATGTACTCCATAGTAAAGTATGCTTCTGTGTGTGATGTGTGTTACCATGTGAGGAAAGAGCGGTTCCAGCCCAGATCTTTCTCCAGGTTTGGAAAACTAGGCACGGTCTGTGGGGCGATTAATGTGATGAATACAGTCTGATGCTAATGGCACAAGCTTTCAGGGTGGGATAATATAGGACAGTCAATGATGGAATACTGTTTCTTTAGTTGTATCCTTTCTGTCTTGCTAAAGCATGATGGACTACTCTATTACAAACATTGCACCTTTCTTATATATGTGTACACCAATCAGCCATAACATTAAAACCACTCACAGGTGATGTGAATAACATTGATGTTGTTACAATGGCACCTGTCAAGGTTGCCATTATATATTAGGCAAGTGAGCAGTCAGTTCTTGGCTTTGATGTGTTGGAAGCAGGGAAAATGGGCAAGTGTAGGGATCTGTGTGACTTTGACAAGGACCAAATCGAGATGGCTAGATAACTAGGTCAGAGAATCTCTGAAACAGCAGGTCTTCTGGGCTGTTCCTGGTATGCATTTGTCAGTACCTACCAAAAGTGGTCCAAGGAAGGCCAACCGGTGAACTGGCGATGGGGTCATGGGTGCCCAAGGCTCATTTATGTGCAGGGGGAGTGAAGGCTAGCCTGTTTGGTCCAATCAGACAGGAGAGCTACTGTAGCACAAATTGCTGAAAAAGTTAAGCTATGCTAAAAGTTAATGCTGGCTATGAAAGAAAGGTGTCAGAAGACGCAGTGCATCACAGATTGCTGTGTATAGTTTGAGTGCTGATCTCTGTCCACTGCCAAAAGCACCTACAATGGGCATCTGAATGTCTGGATCATAGAGCAGTGGAAGTAGGTGGCCTGGTCTAATGAGTCACGTTTTCAGTAGGGATGCACCGTTCCCACTTTTTCTGTCCCAATACCGATACCTGGGCTTTGGGTATTTCGCCTCACTGTGTGGAAGAGACTGTGATGATTCTTTTATGTGTAAGGCAACATCAGGCTTAACAAACCTTAAACAAAGCTTTCCTAACTTGATAAAATAAAAATGTGACACATGCATTATATATATATGCATGTGTTAAATTTATCATTATATATTATATTTAATGGGGTTTATATATATTATATAATGTCAATTCAGTAAATTTATATATGTATGTGTGTTTACCATACTTGAAACCTCAGTTTTCAACTTAATCATTTGTATCCAGATTCTCAATTTTCTGCTTGAAAGGTATTTACAGACAAATAAATCCTTAACTGTAAAGGCTGATTTGCACTTCTGCGTCAAATTGACAACATAGCCGTAGACCTCCCCAGAAAAGTAACCACAAGTCGCAGTGACGCAGACCACAATGCTTGGTAGCGTTCATTTAATTTTTTTATAGGAGCGAAGTAAGCAAACACCCAGGGGTACTTATATAGGTGATTGAACCTGAAGCGTGAGTTGTATCTAAAATTTAATAACTTATTCATAACTCAACCCTTCAGTTTTATTTTCTCTTGCTTCTCCAGAATCTGTACTAAAGTTTGTTGTTGCGGTCAATCTCTACTAGCATTGGTAAACTCCGTGTTCTTTACACTATGGTGCACCTTTAGACGCTTCATCAGATTGCTTGTGTTAAATGACGTGCTGACCCTTCTTCCTCTTGACACTCTAACAGAACAGAGTTTATAGTCTGCTTTACTTTGTCGTTGTCCCTTATCATAAAATATGTCCAAACTGCTGACATCCTCTGCGTTTACTTGCCTATTTGCCTATGCTGGTGTTCGCTGCATTTATTCTTTCCAAATGTTTGTAATTAACAAATCTCTCGCTGGATGGCAAAATCTGATTGGATAGCAAAAAAAGCTGCAGCTTTCAGTTTTAATGTAATGTTGCAATTAAGTGGTATCGGTTCTTGGTATCGAATAATGTTTACGAGTATGAGCATATGAATGCATCGGCACGATGCCAGTATCGATGCCTCCCTAGTTTTCAGTTTGTACTCTGTGGATGGCTGTGTGTGTGTGTGTGTGTGTGTGTGTGTGTGTGTGTGTGTGTGTGTGTGTGTGTGAGATTTATCTGGGGAAGGGATGGTACCACGATGCACTACTTGGAGAAGACAAGCTGGCAATGGCAGTGTGATGTTCTGGATGTTCACCAGGGAAACCTTGGTTGCTGGCCTTCATGTTCAAAGTGTTGACTTGGCCTCCTCATTCCTCAGATCTCAATCTGATCAAGCTTCTGTCCCACCTCGCAACTTACAGGACTTAAAGAATCTGCTACTAACATCTTGGTGCCAGATACCACAGGACAACTTCAGAGGTCTTGTGGAGTCCATGCCTTGATGGGTCAGAGCTGTGGTGATGAGGGGGACCTACACAATATTAGACGGATGGTTTTAAGGTTATGGCTAATCAGTGTGTGTAATATTCATATATATCTAATAGTTCTTGTAGCTCAACAAGTAGTGCATTGCATTAGTAATGTTAATGTAAAGATCATAGGTTCAGATCCCAGGGAGCAAACACAAATTGTAGCCCTTCTCTATACTGTAAGTTGCTTTGGATAAAAGCATCAGATACATGTACATTTTGAGAAAGGTTGATAAAAATATATTGCAAAATATATGTTGAGTATTCAGGGACGATAATTAAATGTTTGCAGTTCCAGAGTTCATATTCAAGAGGGTTTGGTAAATAAAGCCCCCAGAACTACAAACAGCTCTCTCCAGGTGGGTAACTGCGCTGCAGTGGGGTGAAAGGTCACGTTTGAGGCATCTGAGGCTAATGACAAGTTCACAAAGGGTCCCAGGCCCACTGAGTCATCCTGCCCAGAGTGACATTTGTAGGTAAACGTTCCCTTGTCGTTCTTTCGTTTATAAAAGCCCACAGTCATAAACAGTTGCACAAATCACAGGAAATGATTTCCTAATTCCCTGTGCCAATTATTCTTTTTCTATTTTTAAATATTCCAACAATTAAACAAGCCCTGAAGTGTGTGTTCCTAGCATATCCTGTAACTGAACCATACAGAACCATCTGCTGTTTACAGCTGTACAAATAATAAAAAAAAAATTAATCATTAATCATTATCATTGGAAAAAAAATGTAGCTCATCTGCCTATCAGCATCTCAGCTGCAACTTAATGCATATATACTGAGAGGCGATATGAGTGTATTCTTTAGAATACAATAGAATGCCTTTGCTATCATTGTAAGAAGTTACAAATCTCAATGATTTGTTTGCAGTTTTCCTGTAGCACTTTCTCGTCTGATTAATGTATTGTGGTGTTAATGTTCAGTTTACTATTACTGCACTATTTTTGTGAAATATCCTTTTCAAAATATAAAAAAAAGTTGCAACTTATTGACTAAGGAAAAATGTGGGTCCAGACGTTAAACCAGTTGACAACCAGTGAGCTGCAGCCCAGGAAAATGAAGGGGTGTCCGTCCCTACTGATAATGCCTCCCAACTATACTGTAACTGCCGTTCGATGGAAACTGGCAGCCGAGGCTATAGCTCACACCTAAACCGATTTGGTCACAGATCAGTCCTAAAGTGATTTGGCTGCAGATCAGATCCAAACAGATTTTTCCTATGTACAGATTATCTGGCTACACGGTGGGTTTGGCTGATGCTAATGCTTGCAACATTATATTTTTGTTTCTATGTCTCTTTTAATGTAGCCTCGCCTTCTTCTAAGTTCCAAGCTCTGTGGAATTCTCCTCTCCTCCTTTTTTTTGTGATTGTTGCTGGGACACGACTCAGATAAACACACAAAGCCGTGGTGAACATGGGCTGGGAGGCAAACTGCTGTATAAAGAAAAACTGTTACGCTGAGCGAGATAAGAGATTTGCTGTATTATACATCTGAGGCGACGCTTAACCATCCATAAAGGGAAATCGGCTTGGTTCAGCTAATTTGGAGAACTCCTTTGTGAATTTATCTGGACCGGTGACCCTCAGGCTCCGAACAAACCAGAACTTCCTGCTGGATTCCCTATGTGCAACTCTGACCCCGTCACTCTAATTGGATTTTAATTAGATTTGGTCTCATTTATTTACCCAACTCCACATTTTGATGCAGAGATAAGACAGGCAGACACTGGAACTTCTCCAGATGGGCTCCTGGCAAGAAATAAGCAGATTTTTATCTTCGGTTTTAACGTGGAACTGCCATTTCCCAGCAGAGCCAGCTGCCCCAGAGAGCTTGGGAAATGGCATTACCATCGATTCGACTTCCTTAAGGTGCTTCCTCTGGGTATAGCCATGCCGACTTCCAGTAATTTATGGATGTTTACACACTTTCATTCACTCCTTGCTTCTTCGGTCTTGTAGGGTACAGCGAAAACGGCCATCTTGTTGTTGCTTGTTATCATGTGACTGGGTGTAGTATCGTTTTGCTGTTGCTGTAACTGAGAAATAGCTCATACTGACAGGTTCTCATATCTTAAGGTGCTATGAGCAGATTGAGGTACTATTCCTTCTTGGGAGAAGAAGGATCTTTTTTGTTACTAGGCTTAACTTTAGATAGGGACGTCTTCCAATTTTAAAGTGCGCTCTACTCAGCTGATTGGCTATCACGTTCATGAGACTACACCAGCATCTACCCAAGGGCTTCAAACAAAACTCACACTGGTGCTTTGATGTGCCAGCCTTCAGTAGTAGGTTAGTACGGTCACCTCCCATCTTTGTCTGTTCCAGCTTTAAAGAATGAGATTGAGTTCATGATATCAATTTACGCGTAGCATTTAGAAATCGACAGAAGCAACGGGAAAATTGCTTCTTGGTGTCCTGGTGTAATTTAGCTATTGGTGCAGCTTCCTTGCTTTTTAGACAGGCTGAGTTCAATAGATGAATATTGGTTTTATTTATGGGATTCGTGACATTTGGTGTGGGTGCCTAGCCATGTCCCAGTGAGGAAGAACGTTACAGTTTGTAAATTGCAGTTTATAATTAAAACGGAGAGAAGTCATTTTTAAGAGAACGTGACTTGCTTTCTGTTGGAAGGGCTGGCTTTATGACTCCCACCCCCCACCACCACGCCCCCAACTCTGACAGATTCGCATGCAATATAAATGTCAAAGCACTACGTTAGGTCCCCAGCACTGAGCCTTTCATTATCGTGTTTAAATCATCTGTCAGAAATGAGATCTGGTCAAATTTTTACAATGGAGATTCATCTCAGCTTTGTGCAGTACAGCTAGAACTAGGCCTGGCCAACCAGTAACCCTATCCCACAATGCATTGCCGTATCTCATCAAGGCTTTTCTTGACTATTGCTAATGTACTGCTAATGACGGTTAAATAAAATATATAATGGTAATACCTGGTTTACAATGACCCGGACTGAAATGAACAGATTTGTTTCTTAATTAAGCGATGCAGCTAACGATATTTTTTTTTTTTCGATTAGCTTGGTTCAAACACCTTAAATCTTTTTAGGTATATGTTCTTAATTTATGGCCTTAGTAATGTATTCTGTGTGCTTTTCAAAGTATTGGAAGGAGTCCCTTTTAGTTAAATGCCCCAAATCAAAACAAATTATGAGGATATAGCTTCAAAGAGTTGCCTAGTTGGCTTTTTTTTTTTTTTTTTTTAACGCAAACATTAGCATTGCCCGGAGGCCCTGGATGCGATTGGAGTGGAGTTAATATCTTGTTTGGGGCTCAAGGGAAAAACTGTACTGTAATGAGTCTAGAGTGTTTTTCTGGATCTTTCTGCTGATCCAGCCATTACGGTGATGGGTAAACAACAGAGAGCTCACATCAACTCCCGAACTGACGGCCTTGCTATGAAGCACACGTGATGCTAGCTTTTCCTAAAGGTAGCCATGTTCCCATGCTTGATTACCCACACACAGCTCTGCAGATGGAGCTTGCTGAAGTCGTAAAACAGGTGAGTCCAACCCTGTTACTTCGTCTGGAGACATGCAGAGAATATGCCGTGGTTTCCGCATCGCTAACGAGCCGTTTGACCACACCGTAGCTGTACAATTAGCATCGATTCCTTGCCTGTTATGAGCTCGTTACAGATCTTTTGGTGTTGGCATGGTTACTACAAGATTATCAGTTTGGGCCAAAGAAGGTCTGAACATCTGCTGAAAAAACATCATATAAGGAGTGTGCTTAGGTTAGGATGATGTCACCAGATTGTTGTAGTAGTGTGGCATCGTTATGCAAAAAACATACAGACTAATCATAATGTATGCAGACAGTCTTAAAACCATTGCATGTTTGGTAGCTTACATACTGCGTTTCATTCATTTACAATTTCAATAACATCATTAGGCTAGTTTACTTGCTTTAGCAAACTTGTCCTTGAATTAAGCTTGAGTTTTTGTTCTTAAAGCAAACACAACAAATTTCCCCTTGGGGTCAATAATGTATATCTGTTTATTTTCTCAAGCTGTTTTATAAAAACAAATTGTTTACTTAGGTAGTCTACAATAGTATTGAAGACAATGAATTTGGACTATAAATGGGACTGAAATAATATTGTTAATCATTATTCATTGTCATAAGTTTGGTACATTTATTGACAAAAATCCCTAAAGTGGCATTCCTGTACATGCAAGGCCTTTATCCATAAGCAGCACAGGCAGACTGACGGTACCTTCACACAAACACCCACGTAGCTTGACGCGGATCGGCGCGTCAGCTAAACGCCTGATACGAAGCAGAGCTTCAGGTCTGAGTTCACTGAGCCGCACCATTAGCATCGGCGGGCCGATGGCTGGTGATGCGTCATGATCAGTGGTGTTAGATGAGGCACTCTGGTGTTAAGGATGAATGTGCCAGGTCTGTGCTGTGTTACAGTCTCCTCCCTCTTCGTTTCCAGCGTCTTTGCTGTTATGTCTGCAGTGTTTAAGCTGCTTCTGAGTAAGTACGTCTGTTCCCACGTCTCCATGTCGTCAATCCCGGTCTAAAGGGAAGTGAGATATGTGCTTGGTGTAGCCGTTGCCCCGGGGGTCACGGGGGTATCAAACCCTTAGCCCCCAGTGACATACAAAGGATATCCCACCCCTCCTAAAAGAGGACTCACCCTTACAGTTGGCCTCTGATTTAGCTGCATGTAATAATACAATAAGCAGTAACTCGAAGCATTATAGTAATAGGCAGCAATGTACAGCTGTTACATTTTATATATTTAGCAGACAATTTTTTCCCCCAAGTGACATACCAGTGAAGAGGTTCAGCCAACATTCCTAGAGCAGTTGGGGTTCATTGCCCTCCAGCGACATTATTCTGCTGACCATGGGATTCAAAGTCACAACCTTCCAGTCATTGGCTCAGATCTTTAAACCACTGAGCCACACATCGCCTCACCCGACACCCATTATTATAATGAAATATTCAAAATAAGATGTAAACAGTGGTGGTAAATATGTTTTTGTACAGATTGGTTTAAAAAAAAAAAAACAAAAGGATTTTTCAGTAGGAATGACCAAGAAAAGTGGTCAGAAGATGGGCTGATGGATGATTTGGAAAATTCACTTGTGACATGGGTTCGCTCTCATGAGTTAGGGAGTTGAAATCTGTAACGAGGTTATTTAGTCTTGCTGTGTCTGGTGTTGTAATGAGTCCTAGTTACTCAGTTCAGTACCTCGTTTTTGACAGATTATGGTGAACAAGGGGGTGTAAAAAGCTTAGAATATGAAACTTATGGGAAACAATAAGTGATATATGCAAATTGCCCTAACCTTTGCAGGGACATATAATTAAAGCTTAAATAGAGATTAAATGTTTAGCTTGAAGTATTAAATTGTCTTGCTCTACGGAAAAGTTCAGGATGTCAGCCAATGATACAGACAACTAGGAGGACCAGATCGCTGTATTCTAACGAGCTAAAAATACACACGTAATTAATTCACACTTAAGAGCCAAGATATTGTCTGAACCTGAACGGGATCAGGAGCGAGCTGGTCCAGACGCACGGGGGCTGCCGTTGCGAGAGGTAGGTGTCAGTCTTGGAGGTCTGGAAAACTAGCAGCTCACGGGCCTTTGGAAAAACCAGCAACAGAGCAGAAAGTGGGTAAAATAGTGATGATGCCGTTTTTTTTTCTTTTTATAATAAATGTCTGAACTTTGGTCCACTTTCAGACCTTTTGACCAGCATTTAAGCCACCAGTGAATCGCTTTGCGGTAAAATCCGAGCCTGATGTGCCCCATGTACAGACTGGACCCTTCTGATTTTTCTTAAGCTTTTGCCCATTATTTCCTCAGTCATGGTTTCACTGCTCTCTCTGCCAGCCGCGAGTCTTAAGTCGCAGTTATTACTAGCGTTAAGAGGCACCTCATACGCGCGATTGGTGATTTAAAGTCCCGGCCTCCCAGAGGGCATGCTTTTGGTTGTTGGAGGAAATGTCAGTCCCCAAAACAGCCCTCACAGACACCCCCACGCACAAGGAGCTATGGCTGAATCCAACCGGGGAGCCCGCAGGTGTGAGACAGAATCCCAGCCTGGAAGCAAAGCCACAATATCTCCATCGCTTACTGACGAAAACGTCCAATTTTAGCCATGTTTTCTTCAGAAGAAACCAACCATCTGGAATGCCATATCCTCAATCCTTGTCTTATTTTGAAGCCTTAAGTCTCTGTTTTATCAGCTGCACGGAGGAGAAACAATCGATAGCACTGAGACGTCCTTGAAATACCAACCTGGCCCAGATACGTGGAGCAGTTCGGATTTCATCAAAACACACGTATTGTCAGCAGAACAACGGGGCCTGTCCTGCCAAATGAAAGTTTCCGGATGCCGACGGGTTAGGGCTGTGTGCCAGAGATGCTGACGTGCTCTCAGAACTTGCCCTTAAAACAAAAAACAAGCCAGTCTGAGGGGAAATAAAGCGATGGAAAGCAGTGGGCGCCCTGTATCAATGCCTCCAGAGAGCTGCATTCATATTACAATCTGAGGATGCTTCCCTCACCCTGTCACCATGGCAGCCCGATTTGGAAGCCCACACTGGGCCCCGTGAACTTTAACGAGCCTTGGAATGGTCACTTATCTCTGGTAAAGGTATAATTGCTCCAAAGCAATTATTTGCCGATTAAGGATGGTTTGCGAATGAGCTACACAGTGGCGGCGGTTTCAGAACTGCGCTCAAATTGACTTTGATTTATGCTTCAGCTGCCTGCATTTATCTGTGAGCCCAAATCCTGAATTCCACGGCTGGGTAGCGTCGATATTACATCATTAACTCTTAGCTCACAACTACAACTCTGCATATTTAGGATTAACGGTTAAGATGTCTGAGGGAACTGTGGGTGTACATCTACATCCGAGAGGGGTAACGTGTACCCCTACATACTGAGCACGGGTGTAATTGCTTTATCGGGGGGGGGGGGGCATGCTTGATGCAGCAGAGCCCGAATGGAGTGAAATGTAAAATTTAGCTGCTTAACTGAACCTTTTATTGTAAACGATGCCTTTCCACACCCGAGTGCTTTACTGGAGTGTCCTCAGTGAGTGTGTCCCCATGGCCGGAGCCCTCGATTCTGACTGGCCTTTGGGGGTTTTCCCCCAGTGCCGGATTCAGCCCATTTTCCTGGTAAGTATTCTATCGTAAATATTCTGATTAAAATTAAAGCAATCATTTTCTGCCAGACTCATTAATTGTTATGCTTTAAGTAAAATTGCACTAATAAGCTGGTTGGGCAGCTGTTGGTTAATCCGCGGTAATCATCTGCTGACCCGTTTTTCACCGATGCCGAGGTCTCCTTCTGCAGTCTCTGTGTGTTAAATGTGTTTGGGGTGTGTGTGGCTTGTATGGAAAATGGGAGAGAGTGCAGAAGCTGGAGCACGTTCCTGAAAAATTCACAAGTTCCCAATTTGAGACAGACAAGCTGCTGTTGCCTTGGGATTTGTCTGGTCGCTAACGCGTTTTCCTCCGAAGGGTGTCGACACGCTTCCCGGTTTGTCAGGTCCCGTTTTCCATATGCCTGCTGGGCTGGTGAGTACCCTCCCCCACCCCCTCCCACCGCTACCCCATCCTTCCCGCCCCTGGGGAGAGCTGGGCCGTGTGGAATGAGGTACATATCACAAAATGTCTCTTATTATTCCTTTCACGGGCATTGGTGTGGGTTGGGGGGGGGGGGGGATAGTTGAGGGCAGTGTGGGACAGAGCTGACAACGAGGACGACTGTCAGTTTAACATCAGATTTATGATGCTTCTGCAATTCCTACCTGGTAGTTTTTGTCAGGTGTGTGGCAAAGTGCAGACTAGACGCCCACGTCGAAAATAATACTGGGAGATTCGTGTGAGAATGGTGAAATATCAGGGAAGGCTGGAGCTTTTAGCTAATCAGTGGAGCAACTGGCCTTTCCTTGGATTTGGCCAACGGCGCCCAACGTAGCTTGTCGTCACTGAAGTCTCAGACAGGGTGGGAGGCAAAGGAGGGAGAGAATGAGTAATCGGATGGGAGTGGATGGGTGTTCAGACAGGAGAGAGGATGGGTGGTGGGACTGCAGGCGGGTAACAGGAGAGGGCAGGTAATTGTGACAAGGTGGGGAGATGGGCAGTCAGCCAGCCGCAGATGGACCAGGTGTGGGAAGGCTTTGTGTAGGCACTGTGAATCTGCAGAGGAACACTTATTTTTAGCAGCTACGGCACACCTTGCTTCGTTTTGGCTGTCGCCTGCCCTCTACGCATATGACAGGGAAAAACACAGGATTCCCCCCCCCCCCCCCCAAAAGT
>JAODLC010000001.1:50411092-50440710 GCA_026781145.1 Hippopotamyrus pictus
CATCGTGGCCATCCCCCCCCCCAAAAGTCACCCTGAGACCTTGCAGTTCCAAGCTAATTAATGGCATGCTATCACTGCCTGGAGTGGGACTTTAGAATTGTTATTACTACCTTCAAAAAGCCCATTTTTTGTCATTATCCAATCACATCCTATAAACTGGGTCACATGACTCCCCCTCAAGATCTAATCAAGGTCTAAGCCTGGGCATAGTGTAAAAGGGAGAAGAAATAAACTAGCTTTAGTGGGGGGGGGGGGATTGGTTTAATCTTCAATTTCGTCAAATGTTCCTCATTTAAATTTCCTTCATCCTCCCCTTGAATAATTACACTTCAAGCAAGGGACTGTGGTCATAAACATTTGCGATCGCTTTTAATTGGATTTGTTTGTTTGGTTTAATTCAATTATAGTTTACGTGCGAATATGTGAGGCACTCTATTATTTCATCTGTCCACTTGTGCTGCTACCATTACTGTGCATTGTCTTCAATTTAATTGTTAAATGGTTTGATTGTACAAAGCTAGTGGGGGTAATCTGTAGTTTGCTGAGGGGCAGCTCTGCACCATTCCCCTCTTCATGGGGGGGGGGCCCAAACTGGTAATTGAGGGGAGGTTTTGGACTCACTGTAATTGTTGGTGTCACGATCAGGCACCTTTAGGGAGGCTGAGGTTGACATTCTCATGACCCTCTGATGATCCTCTTTGGAGTCTCTTTCTCTGAAATACAAAAGAAGTTAAAATTCAGAGAGAAAATACTTCAAATTGCCCTTTTATTTGCAGGCCAGTTTTTATTTGTGACATTCATCGGTTTGTTAGCCAATGAGAAATCCAAACCCTCGCATTAATACCACAGCATGTGCTCCAATCTGACCTACAGATAGCTACCAGGATAAATGGCAAATGCTTTCAAAGCATCTAAATGGGGCACTGGGCCACTACAAGTCGCTGGAGCAGCATCCGGGTCCCTTGGCTGGATTCTACAGGCCTTTGTTTGAGGGAAATGGCACAATTTATCCATGAGAAATCTTTAAAATATTGCAATAAAACCACTAATTATAGTGTTTCTGTCGGATCTGTTGCTCCAGAACCTTCTAGTAGTGTGGAGCTCTGGTAACTATGGCGCCATTTTCATACCCATCATACCGTTCTCTGACTCGTGCCCCATGGATGGCCATTTTTTTTCCCATTTTTTTGTGTTTACTGGCTCTTGCCCTGTTCTCGACAGGGTTGAATGCACCCAAAGCGAGCCAGAAAAGGCATACCATAAGCGGCTGGCCAGAACACTTCACCATAGGAGACAAATATTGGAGTCTGTGGGCTTTTTTTTGGCCTGTGCCACATGTTCTCGGTCGCTTGTCGAGAACGGGCTGAAAACTGACTCATCTGACCATATGACCACCTCCCCCACAGATCAGCTGACCACTGACTGTACTCTTCACATCACACTAAAAGTATTTTTAGGTGGTCGTTCTTTAGGAGTGTGACCACATTGTCCTTCCCTGTGACGTTCTTGACTTGCTGGCACCTGGTGAATCTCGCACACGCTACACTCTACTTGCTTATCTCCGTCAAGGACCACAGCCTTGTGGAGTAGGTGTCACCCCATCTCCTTGTTTTCTCAGGCGATACTTCTATCCAACACAAAATTACAGTTTTTGCAACCATATGTATGTGGCTCAGTAGGTTAGGGCACTGTGCTTGTGTTGATCCAGCCCAGCGCTGGTTCAAATCCCAGGGTTGGCAGAATGATTTCACCATTGGACCCTTGAGCAAGGCCTTTTGTACGAAATTGTTCCAGGGACTGGCACTTGTTTTTAAGAGAGAACAGGATTTTGCTTTAAATAAAAATGTAGTATAATATTCAAGTTAAATACCTCAGTCGAGGGGAATTGAACTGACAACCTGCTGGTTACGGTCCCATGTGCTCAGCTGCTACATTACATGTTAAGCCCAGGAGCTCCCTGCATGGTGAGCGCTCAGTCCCCCTCCCAGTTGTTTTTGTGGATTTGCGTTGTGGTAAAAACAAGCTGCTTCTTTGATCTTTTGTTTTTGAGCCTTGAACGAGGTTTTAGGCCCGTCAGAAAATAGACCTCAACTTTGGCTGACCATGATTACCAGCTGGTGCTTTTTTGGCAGAGGAATGTTTACAAATTCCTTATGGCCTCCTGAAGGCACCCAAGCAGTGCCACTGAAGTATATGCTTTAAGTTTGACCGCTCTGATGGCAAAGATGTATCCTGTACAGCTCTGTCATCGACATACATGATACTAGTGATAAACTTACACTTGCTGGCTTTTTGCTTGTTAATTAGTATTTTAACAGCGCAATAAAAGTCTAGCTGAATTCCACAGCTATATGCTGAAGTTCCCTGAGGTTGTTTTTATGCTGACGATTTGCTAAACTCCTCACAAGTAAAGCGGAGCTTTGATTCTGAGCAGAGTCTGTGCTCGGTGACATCACACTTTCTCTAGGAACTTGTTTTTTTGATCTGCTGGTGTAATTGACTCAAACATTCAGCAGATCCGGACAGCTTAGCGCCAACTGGGCCTATGTTACGCCACACGGGCGTCCAAGCTGTACCAGTCCAGAATGCCTGTGCGTACCTGCATAATTGAGTGAAGCTAGAAAGGGATGGAACCACGGTGGATGACGCCAAGTTGCTGGGTCCCTGGCTTCTGCTGCATGTTTGATGTATCATTTCAGCTGGCAATCATTGCCATTTCAGTCCCATTCCTCCCCAAGAAGAGAGACAGGCTGCCATCTTGGAAGGTGACAGTATTGTTCAAATCGTTGCACGTGACTCATTCGCCTTTGATTGGCTTGAGAAATTGAAAGGGGGGGGGGCAGTGTGGGGAGGCTTCAGACCATCACAAATCATATTAAAATCACTCTACAGTAGATTAAGTTTACTGTATATGAAGATGTGTGAATTTGATACCGTGGCTTATCACAGGGGGGCTTTTAAACGTGAAATTACTTCAAAATGAGCCGTATATCGTGCAAGGAAATTGTAGCCTATGGGAGTCATGGTCGCCGTACATGATGTTTTTCGTAAACTTCTTCAGAAACCATTAGGCGCACCACAGGATGTGGTGTTTTAGAAACACTCATGTGCCCATTATGGTGTTATTCCCCCCGCCCAGCTCAGCCTCACATCTAACCCACACCCCAGTGACAGCTCAGCAGAGATCCGAATGTTGGTTCATTATGAAACCCATTATCAGCCACAGATCAGGATGCGGAAAGCATGTTTTAAACAAACTGTCGCCGATTCTTCGGGTCTTCTATTCGAGACCATGAAACCTGCAACACTCTGAGTCGGGTTCAGCCTGTCAGCTACTCAGAATTTATTAACATTTTTTATCACCAGGTTCATTTTTAAAGGTTATTTGCTTCTCTCTGGATACTCCTGTTTTCCTCCCTAAACTGCCCTTATTGTGCAGCTGTGCTCATGAATACCCTTGTTGTGAGTGAGTGCCCAGCACTCAACAGGCATCCTCCCCAGGGCTATGCCCCCGGTTACTCCGCATCCTCCCCAGGGCTATGCCCCCGGTCACTCCGCATCCTCCCCAGGGCTATGCCCCCGGTCACTCCGCATCCTCCCCAGGGCTATGCCCCTGGTCACTCCTCATACTCACTAGGATCAGTTCCAGATCCCCACGGCCCTGCATAAATGGTCACTGAAAATGATCCATTGATTGGATTTCTGATTGGATTTTCACCCTGTGTTCTCTCAATGCTCTTAAGTAGTATTGTTTGTATAAAGCAGCCAGTATTATTTCTGAGACGTGACAGAAATGCAAGCTCAATTTTGAAACAGGTCATCCCCTATTTGGACTGGATGACCAACTATTTGGGACATGAACGGGTTACACAAAAGTTTCTCTGCAAATGTAAAATTACCCCAATTCAACCAGTAACCAAGGTCAGTGAAGAGATAGCTATATGACAGCAATGGACCGAGAGTGAGATGGAATGTGTAATGTGGTGAAATTTTACAAAATAAATTTGATCAAATTTTCTAGTTAAGTACTAGGTGGATTTTTCATTTGTGTTTCCAAGGCGGTTTTTTTTCTTCTGGTTTTACACAATCTCACTGAAAATGAAGGCTTCCATCTCATCTGCTTGGGAACAGTCCGGGTTGAGCTAATGGTCTGGATGGAAACAGCTATCAAACACGCACGCAGCAGACGCTGAGGAGCGGCAGTTTAACTTCACATCTAGTTCCCTTTAGAGGCTTTTAGGCAAGTCATGGTCTAACACATCTGAATAAACCTGACAGAATCCCTCACTAGACTTAAAGAAGTGACGCTTTTTTGAGGGGGCGGCATATGAAAGCATCTGTGAAACTGGTGTCTGGATCCAGCTCCTCAGATCGCGAGTCACATCCATCAAAGCACTTCCTGCAATGCCATGCAGTGTGGTCACCTACATCCACGATGAACTCTAAGAAAACTATTTCTACCTTTAGGATATATAATTTGTTCAAGTAGCGCATGATCTTTAATACTTGGTAACTTGGGTACTTGAAAAATGGTATATTGCATTATAGGATGGAGTTTAATTTTGCTGAGCTTAATTTTTTATTTTTTTTTTTTACATCTCTTTGGACTTGATGGACCGTTAAGCAAATAATAGCAGAGAAGAGGGCCACATATTATTATTCTGTACACATGATCAAAAGTTTAGCTGAAACTTTTCTGGGCACCAACAACCCTGAGTTAGATAAGCACTCATGGGAGGTAGATAGATGGAATGGATTTTTTACTACAGATTGGCTTCTGCAAAAGCCATTTTCTCCCCACATTTCAGCTAGAATCAAAGTTGACGCTATTTTTGGCTTGAATGTGATCGAATGCCACTGTAGCTAAATCTTGAATTAGATGAAAAAGAAGGTTTAGTTAAGAGGTAATTACACCATGTGTAGAATTCAGGTGCAGTAAAAAGCTCTGTTAGTTAATAAGATCTCATTGCGTGACCTTTTAAGGAAAATGAAAAGGAGATCAAATTCCCATGATGCAATGGGACAGCAAAGCAAGCTGTCTGCTGAAAATAGACCATCTGACTTTATTACTATTTGTTTTAGAGAGCAGTTAATGCATATGTTGTCTATCCTGGCTGTTATGATGACTGAAGTAATTTCCCTTGGACAAATTGAAACTTCCGAATCATCACTTGCCAAAGTAGAATGGCAGAGAAATGCTAATGAACAATAATAATCTTTCTCGTCTGACAATGTGGTTATACTGGTATATAGTTTTTAAACACTATTTTACAAGTGAGGGTTTCCTCTCCACTGCTGATATACATACAGCCAAAAATTAAGAGATCACAGCACAATTTTTTGTTTCACTCATTTCTCAGTTTATTGGCGAGCTTCTGTAAATAATATGTATTTTTTTTGCAAAATGCAGCCTGGTTCTTCTCTGTTTCTCATTAATGAAGGGCTTCTTCCTTGCTTTATGGGACTTCAGTCCTGCTTCTAGGAGGCTGATACAAACTGTCCTAGTAGTGCAATGAAAGTCACTTGTTAGGTACGTTAACGGGCATCTCTGCCATTAGGAAGTTGCTTCTGCCCTCTACCTGGCGGATATTTGGTAATTGCCAGTGTCTCCTGCTTCACATTACCTGCTGCTCAGCATAACCTTCTGCCAGCAGAACCACGATTGATCCACGAATTAAAAATGCAGATTTGTTTAAAAATATAGAGTGGCCTCTTAAATTTATCCACGGTTGTTTATATTTATTTTATGTTGCTGGCTGACATTCTTGGTGAAAGTGACTTCATTGATAAAACATTTAAGTGCCACGCTCAAGGCAAGGGCATACGAGAGAGTTTGTTCTTGGGGCAGACACAACTTAATCATTTAAATGCAAAAGACTATTTATTGGTTGGGGGGGGGGAATTAATCAAAATTTTTGGGGGGTACACGTCCTCCCTAGTTCCTACTCTCCTGGTTCAAAGGACACTTGGTCCTCTTAGGATGTGAGCCAGAAACATTCCTGTTAGAATATCCTTAACCACTGCTGATCATTTATAAATTATAGGTGTAAACTGAAGCATTGGCCTGGTCAGACCTTTTATTACTTGTGTTGTCTAATATTTTATGTATGATTCATGTCTACGAGGAATTTCTCTTACTTTGTAACAGACAGTGAAGTTTTCCGGAATCTCGAATACTGTTTGGCTGTACCTTATATGAGAGGTGCATATTTACTGTTTCAGACGGCCCCAAAACTGACTTATTCATATGTGCAAATAGAATTCAGTTTGAATGGATTTGGTGTAAATGATATAAATAACTTTGCGAAGAACAAAAGAGTTGCTTCGTGTTTTATGAGTCGGATGGTTATTAACGAAGCCGGTCGCACAAACTGTGCCATCTCACGTTTATTGCCTTGGCAGCCCTGCGAGATTCATAACTTTCACATTATGGATACGCTCTGTGTTCTCCCTCCCTTATTACGTCGCATATACACATTTATGTACTGCATTAACATCCGCTCGCTTTGACGACGCCTTTGTTCAGAGTGATGTATAGGTTTTTTTTTTGTTTTTTTTTTTTAGCTGGATATTTTTGCTGTATCTGTAAGTTTATAACCTGGTATCTTCTGGGTTGAAACCACACCTACATAGATTATCGGCCCCTGGAAAGCGCATTACATTGAGCCGACAACCCAGACCAACCCAATTATGTCCCAAATTTTTAGGGCCCCTGTCACTCAGGGGCCCTTGGAACCATCCTAACTCTCGCATGTCTGTATCTGCTCATCTTCCATCCATCCGCTGCTCACTTCTCTCCTCTGTCCATCTCCTGTGTGTCTCTTCCTCGTCATTTCTGTTTGCTCCAGTTAACTTTCACAGTCAAGCTTCATTCGCTCCTCTGAAAACAAACAGCATGCTTTGCTTTGAATTGTTTTTAATTCCACCATCTTTAGTTGGTCTTGTTTTCCCAATAGTACAGAAGAGCTGCACAAACCTGTTCAAATATGAATTCACACAGAACTCTTATTATTTTATTTATTTGTTTGCTCGTTTGTTTTTGCTTTTCTTGCCCAAAGACTTTTGTGGTTTGGGTCACACGTATGAATAAGTTACATTGGGTAAAAATCCATCCATCCATTTTCCAAACCGCTTATCCTACTGGGTCGCGGGGGGTCCGGAGCCTATCCCGGAAGCTATGGGCATGAGGCAGGGAACAACCCTGGACAGGGGGCCAGCCCATCGCAGTTGGGTAAAAATGTCTGACATTAGACAGTTTGCGTAGTTTATACCATCCATCCATCCATCCATCCATCTATCCATCTGTCTTATCATAGTCAGGCTTGGAGCTTATCCCAGGCAGCACAGAGCACACTGTAGGGGTACAGGATGACAGAATTTCTGATGTACCATGACACCCCCCTCCAGTTTGTACGAAATAAAGATCGTCCTGTAACCCTGACCAGGATAAGGGGCTAGAAGACAGATGCACCTGTAGTGGTGTCTGAAATCAAAAGAGATCTTCATTCACGATGAAATTTTTGTAGTAGGTCCCAACAATGGGCTGCAGAGCCCAGACAGCAATCCTTGCTTGCAGTGCCTCTGTATCGTCCGTCTGGCCGCATTCCAGAGTGAGGCAGTGAGACATGGTAGAACAATTACAGAGCAGGAACAGAGGATGGGGGCCAATAAAAACCGTGCTCTGTGTCATGATTCACTGCAATGGGGCTCTGCTGGAGTCTGGAGCAGTCTTCCGTATGAGAGTTTTGGCTATGCTAGCTGTTTGGCTTGCCAGGCTCAAGCAGACTTTGTTCTTCCCCTTTAAGGCTCTCAATATACCTTAAACAGTCTATGACTGACATTTCTGAAGTCTTACAGCCGGCTCCTAGTTTGTGTGCTAATTAAACTGGGCTCACGAGCACTGCTTGGCTGCCATCTGCATCAATTTAATGAGCGTGTACATATCTTCCAAAAAACTTTTTGTATGCGCGTCATAGGTTTGGTGTGCAGTCTCGGACATCTTTATTGTCAGCTTATCTGGTGCACTGTGGTGGTCACAAACATTCCCGAGGCCATTTCCCACCTGCCCTGGGCCTGGTACAGACAGCAGGCTATTTATTTTAAACTGAGTCGAGGATCCTTGTTAACAGAAGCACATCCTGTAAGTAGACACTGTGACCATACCCTATAATCATGCCCCAGTGGCTTAAACTCTGAGATTTTCCTCACTGACTGCGCTCGTCTTAGGAGGGTCCTAACAGCCTTAGCACTGGACATTTTGTACATTTATAAGGGAAGTAGCCCAATAGCGGTTGTCTCCATGGCTACTCATTAGAATTAGAATCTGGGGGAAAAATGTTATGGATTTTTTTTTTGTATGTCATTTGTTTCCCCGGAATTTTCTCATAGAATGAGCCCTGAGATTCCACAGGGGAACGAAGGGAAGGAAATGTCAGCCGAATTGATGTCATTCATTTCTTTTGGCATTTTTTGCAAGTAAAAAAGCTTTGGAGATGTGTGATTTTTTATTATTATTATTATTATTATTATTATTATTATTATTATTATTATTATTTGCAATAAATACCACTGTTGAATTGTAAACTAGGAAAAAAATAACTTTCATTTGTAGAACACTTGAATCCTACCCCTCAGTGCTCTTCTTTAGTAGATATTACAAAGCAGGAACTGAAGGGTTATGAGCCAGAAGAAAAACACTAGACAAATTTCAGAAGGAGTTTAATATTTCTCGACCTAAACAAATGAAAAATATATTCCCAATTTGCTCCTGCACTTGTGTCCCTGGGAAAGGCTTTGTCAAATCGAGAATGGAAAAAGCACCCCTTTTATGTGTTCTTTCTGTCCTCAGTGGTTTGTGCTATACCAGTAAAAGGCTCCCATCGTGCAGTGAGTGATTCAGGAGTGGAAAATAACAGGGAATCCAGCAGGAGGTCTTTTCAGACCCCCCCCCCAATCCCACCAGCTCACCCTCCTCAGCAGGTAATGTCTTCTCAGAGGCTGTGTGTGACTCTTAATTAAAGGTTAGATTGAGGGGTGGAAGAAGTCATAGAGCCTCACTTATTCAGAATGGACGAGGGCTTTAAGGAGAAGGAGAGACTGTGTCTGTAGTTTGCTTTTGAGAGGCAGGTCAGCCAGGGGCCATTGTAACATTGGAGGGTATAAGTGGGGCCATAATTTATATATAGGCGCTAACCTTGTCATTAGCCAATGATATGTGTTGAATTAATAAGTGACAGAGGAGAGGGCACTTTAGGGTCAATTAGCTTTCAACTGCTGGCCTGCGCCCTCCTGTGGCCCTGGTCCCCAATTACACTCCTGAGGTCATCCGTCTGATAACTTGATGAAAAAGTGTCTTGTGCTTCATGTTTAAGCGTTTTTCAAATCTCTAAACCAGGCCATAAATCTCCATAAGCAGTTGTTTGCAACTTTATGTCCAGTGTCTTTAATTCACATCTAATTGCTACTCAAAATGCAGATTTTTAAAAATTATTTTCACACGAAAAGGCATCTCTTATTTTTTGGTTACCAGTGAGTTTATTGCCAGGAGACCTATTTTAGGTACCTGAAGAAAAAATATATAACAATGAAATGAAACATCACAATCTGTCAAGAAAAAGGCTTCTGGCTCTTTTGCAGTTTTTATAGAGGATTTTCCAGAACTTTCCAGGGACCACTCCAGAACTGTGACAGAGAATAGGTAATCTGCCAGGAGCAAATGTCCTTGTCATTTAAGATGCACACAAAAGAATATTTTTTCCCCATCCAGAGCTCATGCCTGTCTTGGCGCGCATTTAAAATGGCTTTGCATTTAAGACTGTTTTTGTATTTTACTTTTTTCTTTTTTTAATTAGCTGGTCGGTGAAAAATTCCATAGCAATGTGACATACTGACAAAGAAGACAGTAAATTATTTTTCATTGCTGTTGCGCTCTCTAGATGGGCTCATTTTCAAGTATGATATTCAGAGAGGCCAAGATCTGCCCTGTGGTTCTGGCATGTGAGAAGTAGAAGTGATGTACCTCGAAAAAAAACAATTTGAAATATGTGCTTGGACCACAGGAATTAAGTCATTCCTGCTCTTAGATTTAGGGGGCATTGTGGAGAAACACATACAGCTGACAACAGATTACAAGTCCCACATTGATAGGCCCATATTTTTTCTAAGATTATATTCCATTTTTTGGCTCTGAAATTCAGATTCGCCCAGTAACAATATTTTACATTTTCCCAGTGAAATGCAGGCTGACTTGCTTGAGCTTGTAAGAGTGGTGTATGGATTAGCTGGTTAGGACTTTGTGCCCATGATCAGAAGGTCAACAGTTCAAATCCCAGAGCTGGCAAACTGATGCCGCTTTTAGGCCCTTGAGCAAAGCCCTTAACCCCCAATTGCTCCAGGGACACTGGCTGACCCTGTGTTGTGACCCCCAAACTTACCCTGTCTGTGTGTTTCTTGGAGAGCTTGATGGGAGGGGTGAAAAGAGAATTTCCTCGCGGAGATGTATAAAGTATCACTATTTTATTTTAACCTGCTGGTTTAACGCTTTAATCAGTTGACTGCTGGTTATTGCTCATTATCAGTTCCCTTTTCAGGTTAGTTACCCACTTTTCCGTCAGCTGAGGCCGCTTGCCGCTGACCCCCCTGCCCCTGGGGAGGGGGGACGCATCCTTTTCCCGTCGTTTTCGTGCCGTGGGCTTTCCCTTCTTATCTCGTCTGTTTCCCCTCGTAAGGCTGCACAGGGCCGAGGCTGATGGAGTCTCTCGCTCTGTATTCTGGGCAGCTTCCGGAAGCTTCCTTGGAACAGGGACCGGGAGAGCCATTCCAGGCAGACGTGCCCGTTTGGGGGGAGGGAGGCAGATTCCCCCGTAGAGCAGAGCGGCGAGCATCCCAAAGCGTGACTCAGTACCTTCCGGCCCACCCCCTTCACTGCTGCCTCACACAAACGTGTGTGCCGGGCTCTGTAGGCGGTAACTCCGTGCCCCCCCCCCTCAGCATCTCAGAGCTCATTTGAGAGCGGTCTTGCCCGGGAGCAATTAAGGTATTTTTTAATTATTATTTATGTTTTTATTTTTATTTTTATTTTTTTTTTGGGGGGGGGGGCATAATTCATACAAGAGGAGCCAACCTTATTAGCCAGTGAAATGTTTTGATTCAGTGAGTGACAGGACAACAGGCCAATCAGCTTTCAGCTGGGACCAGTGTCCCTGTGGACCCTCATACACCTCAGGTGTTATCGGCATGCGGCCATGGCCTGCCCCTCCCCCTGCAGCCGTCGAAGGTTGTCACCGTGTCCCATCCGGCAGCCCGTGGCGTGTCCTCACCCCACATGATCACAGACGGCGGTCTCGTGCTGCTTTGGGCCCCTTGGCCATCGAACGCTACATCCATCACTGGGCCGGCCGGCTGCTGCCCTCTGCTCTGGTCAGGGTGACTGTTCTGCTTGGCCGTCACGTTTGCTGCTCCAGGACGGCACTAGCGCTTCCTCTGTAGTGGGACTGGAGCCACATTAATGGCAAGAGCCCCCCTCCTGGGGCGAGCAGCTGGGAGATGGATGGATGGATTACTGGTGATCCTGATGAAGGCTGTTTTCTCTGGGTACAGTAAGGCTTACAAACATGGCAGCTGCTTTAGTGACACGCCCCTGACAGGAATTGCCCCTCAGTACCCACAATGCCCCCCGCTGAACAACTCATACAGGTGTGAGAATCTCCTGCTATCCCTCCCTAACTCTCAACCCCTGTCTGTCTCCTGATTTGATTGCCAGCCACTTAACGAGCCGCATCGCCCTCTTAATTAATCGTCCCCTGTCCCCCTCCTGTCTGTGACAAACACGTGCACAAACAGCCTGCGGGGGGCGTCCTTTCACAGCCCCGCCAGAGCCCTGGTGGCCCGATGGACGGCACCGCAGATGGTGTCTGCGCTCCCCCATCAAATGGCTATTTTTGGGAGGCAGAACAGAGGGGAGCTGCAGAAAGGATGTACCTGAATCGCCGTGGAGACGGTCTGCTCTCTTCCCGCTGCCAGCGAGGGCCAGTCTTGTGATGTTTGCTCATTTGCTCTATCGCATTTTCGTCCAGGAGGAGCATGCTTTGATTTACTCCCCCTTCTTAGTTCTTCCGCTGGAACTTCTCGTCAGACAAGTGACACCTCAACACCCCCGGTTACTGGTTTACGGGCTGGGAGCCAACACACAGACAGATGTCAGGCAGGTGCCAAGGGATTGTCACAAAACGGTGACCTCATCGCAACCTACGGGACAGTAGCCCAGTGAGCGTTTGTCACGACCCGCCTCCTGGCTCCCACCCCACCCTCGCTTGCTCACCCCTCGCCCGAACCTTTCCTGACGTCACTTGGCCTCAGCAGTGACTCAGCGCTAATGTAGACTCACAGGACTTGTCAGTGGGCATCCTCACACTTCCAGGCCGATTCCCGATTGGCTTCCTCACCTCTCTTGGCTGATTGGTGGGGACAAAGTCATGAGCCTCACATGACAAATTTCACATCACCTTAGCAAGACCGACATGGTATGATTCACACTGTTGTACAGGTACCACCCCCCCTCCCCAGCAAATGCTCCCAAATGGAACATCAGATCAATCGGATCATTTGAATGCAGATACTGTTTTGAACGCTGTATATCACTCCTTCTGGACAGCATGGTTGTTTTGGGTGGGTGGTGTCTCTCCACCTCCAGGGTTGAAGGTTCAGTTGCCACGCCAACTGTTTATATGGAGTTTACATGTTTCCCCTTATGTTAATAAGGTAATTTGTCATCTCTGAATTGCCCATAGTGTATATGTACATACAGCATGTAAGAGTGCCCCTGTAGGCCCCAGTCTGGTCTCTTGCTTCCTTGCCCATACTTTTGGTAGTGGACCTCCAGAGAAGCCCTCATAGATACCTAGAAAATATGCAGCTGGAAAGGTGAACTTTTTTTTCAGCCTGACATTTGTCTGTTTTATTTACCTTGATTTTCTAGGTTTTTCCCACCCAGTGTTTCCCGCTATTTTAACCTCTGTCTTCTACACTTTGTATTTGCAGGATCAGTCAAATTAGCTGCTGTTCTCTCGTCTTCGCTTTTTGTTAACACTTTAGAAAAACAGAAGATCCTTCCTCAGATAAACAAATATAAACATGATTGACATATTATAAGGTTTACCAGCCGTTCACCTTGACTTGATTCGTGATTCAGAATCTCTACATGCCCTACATTGAACAGCGTTAACTGCTGGTGAAGCGGTTTAATCCTCTGATGGACCGGTGGATCTGCAGTATGATCTGACTTTTCAGTTATAAATTCTGGTATTAGCTGGGGAAATTGTCAGATGTCTCTGGGTTCAGCTCGCTCAGCCGAATTTGGCTGGTACTTGCGATGACACCTGGTGGCTGCCGATCCTCCTCCCCAGCTTAGCGCGAGACGGTGATTGAGTAGTGAGGAAGCAAGGCGTATCATAAAATCTCTGCAGTTCTTTCTCAGGGGAGGAGAGAGCTGATCTCCATTTTGCAGAGCTAAATATCTCTACGCCCTCGACGCAGATAGCGCCGAGTGTAGGATCTGGGGATTTCCATACTGGCGCGGGAAGTGTGTGAATGGACAGTCATGAACTAAAGCGGTTGTGCAGCACCGAGCGGGAAAACAGTCCTCCAGGGCTTGTAGCTGTCTCTCCCCCCTCGCAACCCCCCTCCAAAAACCACTTGCTTAATCAGAGACGGCTCCCCTCAGCAATCATAGAATACAAAAGGGAAAACAAAAAATAAAAAAGCAAAACATGCACTCTGAGTCACCACAGCCATTTTGCGGATGAGAGAGGTACCGAAGGCCCAGACGCGGCAGGACGTTCGCTTGGGGAAGCGAGAAGTACAGCCAGTGGATCGCAGAAAAGATTAAGGAAAACTCTTTCCTCACAAAAGCTGAGAACTAAAGGCTTTAAGTTTCTCCTAGATGCAAATAGGCACAAAAACATCCGGTACAGATTGTCTGCGCTTCCTTGGACTTCTATATCTACCCAGGGCCGGAATACCTATCGAGGGGCCCTAGTCTGACATAAGCATGGTCACTCAGGTGCTGCTGATTTAACTAGCTCTTCCATTTTAGGTTGGGTGGGGCCTTGATGTTTACTGGGGCTTATAGGCATTAATCTGGTCCTGTCCCCAACCGCCGTGCTATGGCTCTGATGTTCCCCTGTCCCCGTGTCTCCCCTCTCACCCCAGTCATTCCCGACACCCTGAGCGTGACGTCGGTCGCCCAGAGCCTGAACAAGGTGGAGGGCGACACCCTGCAGCTGACCTGCGAGGTCACCCGCCAGACCTCCCAGCACAGCCACCTGTCCGTGGCCTGGTTCCTGCGCTCGCCGGAGCGCGACTCGTCCGCACAGGACCTGGTCACGCTCTCGCGGGACTTCGTGCTCCGCGCCGGCAACCCCTACAAGCAGCGCTTCGCCTTTGGGGACCTGCGGCTGGACAAGACAAGCAGCGCCTCCTACAGGCTCAGCATCTACCGGCTGCAGCCGGCCGACCAGGGCCTGCTATACTGCGAGGCGGCGGAGTGGATCCAAGATCCAGACCAGTCCTGGTATGCCATGACCCGGAAGCAGTCAGAGAAGACCATGGTGAAGGTGCAGCCCACAGGTACGTTTGGGGATACTGATGGTGGTATTTACTGGTGGTAAATCCGTATGAATTATGGTTTCCGTTATGGTTCCTCCTTACAAAACCTAGAATCGCCCCTGATGTGGTAAATTTCATCAACAGAAGACCCAATCTGTCTAAATCGAAATAGAGCAGTTCAACTGATCGATTCTGACTTCAAATGACAGAATTAGTAGCTTCGACTACATACAAGGTAAACCCAAACGAATCACTATAATTTAATTTCACCCCACACTGGTGGAGAAGATTGTTGGTGATGTGCAGTCATGAATAAGGATTTATTCTCACATTTAAAATAACTTTCCTACCATTATTTTAACTCTTACTCAGGCAGGGAAGCTCATCTCACTCATAATGATGACCATCCGCTTTTAACGTAAGTGCAGGGAGAAGGTAGTTTATTGGTGTAAGGACATGGATTCATAACCATATAGAGAAGCACTTATACCATGAACAGCTGAACAGTAAAATGTCCAGCTGGATAATGGCAGGCAGTGTCTTTGTGTAAAGGCATCAGCGGCGTAACCGGAGAGGCTGCTGGAATATTATCAGTCTTTTGTTATTAGCAGTTAAGGGTTTGGAGCAGCTGGGATGTTTGAGGCCTTCAAAGACTATTAAACTGAATTTACAATGTGGCTCTTGTACAGTGTCTGCCATCCCTGTACACATCCAAAGCTAATATGCAATGCTAAGCATCTGTTTTATATAGAATCCCCCCGCTGACCTAAATGTGATGCAGATATTAAGATTAACGTCGGCTAGTTAATCTTTGCAGGGATCTCTGCAGGCGTCTCGGAATCTAATCTCCAGTTCAGAGCGGATGATAGCGAGTCCATCTTCCCCTGGAGTTAGCGCTCAGTTCAGGGGTCAGATCTGCAGGGCTTTTAGAGACCCCCCCTCCCAACCGCTCATGTCTGAACAAAGTCTTTTCCCTCGTTTGTTCTGTCTTTTCTTCAGACACTATTATTTTTCTTCATCTCTGATACGAAACCCGACACGCCAACTCCCGGTTGTCTTTTCGCGATTATGTTTCCTGCAGGACCCAGAGACGCTGGCTCTTTTCCATAAATCCGCCAGGGGGCCACCACAGCATTAACCCAGGGTGTCCGCAAGCCCCCCGTGCCCACCATGGTGATGTGTGTGTTGCAGGATGGGGCCTCCTAAGCACGGAGCCACTTCCCCCTCATTACACCAGTTTGTTGTGAATTATTCACCACAGTATCGATGCAAAATTGTGTTCAGGATCAGAGCTGCATCATCCAATTAGTGGGTCCAAGCTCTCTGGTGTCTGATACATCAGTCAGGCATCGTTCTTGAGTTTACTGCAAGTAACTTGCACCAGAATTAGAGTTAAAACCTTTACGAAAGGAAATATTACCATTTTAGTCACTTCCCACATTGTTCCCATGGGACGCAGTTAGCCTTAACCGTTGAAAAGATGGAATATCCACTCTTACGTCGTTAGCAGGGATGAGTATGCGGCTTTCACTCTCCCCTCAAAAATGTGTGCCCTTGACAGGCTAGAAAGATCCAGAACGAGGACGGCGGAGGCTGTCCACACGTCGGCCTGTGAGTCACACGTCGACCGAGATTTTTGTTTTATTATTTAAGTGGAGGGCACATTCTTTTCTTTCACGGCTACAACCGCTGATGTCAATCGAAATCAAATCTGCACATTTCAAAGACACAAGAAATTTTCTAAATAAATTAAATAACTGCTGGGGCCACAGTCGCTGGCTGGTTTAACCCTTAAATCTCCCCTTGACCGTTTCATCATTTCTCATTCGGTTTAATCAGCCTGTGATTCACAAGTAATATTAAACTGCACCTTATTCACGTTTCCTGGTGTGATTGCCCATCAGTCTTCTTGACCATATCAGTCAGGAACAGAAGCATTTGTGTTTCACTTTAGGGCAGGGCTATGAAAATCATGGCCATCATTTCCGAGCACTGTTGATTTTCTAGCCTTTTTTTTACTTGTGAGCCAAGTGTGAAGCCTCTAGCCAATCATAACTATCTGAACTACTTTGAACTACCTGGAAGAACTGAAAACACGGCCTGGATTTGGAATCGAGGTCCAGATTTGTAGAGCCCCACATTAGGGGATATTCAAAGTGTTAATGACTGCAAGTGTAAACCTAACAGCTCCGGCCTTCCTGATGTTAACACAGCATTCCCACAATGCCTTGGGCTTACTGTGACGGCCTGAAGCGTTTCCAGCGGACGGGTGAAATCCGTAACATGGAGGGGGGGGGGGGCTTCATTAGCCCTCTCATCTTTTCATTAAAGAACGAGTGAAGCCTCTGCATCTATCAGTAGCCGCCGAGATCACAGAGCCGTGCAGTGGGCGCGTGAGCCGAATTGGGATGGCCACCTCTTCCCTCCCTCAAGTGCTTCCTCTCCCGCACCTACACTGCACGTGACGGCATTTCGGCGGCGAGATGCAAGCGGTAATGTCGCACTCGGAGTCGTCATGGTGCCTTGTTAAGGGAAGTCGGCATCTTTCTTTACCGCTCGGATTCGGATGGAGACGCAGCGGCCACCTGAAAATAGCTTCAAAGTCGTCAAATCAGAGGAGCGTCGGAAAGATGAAGGAGGGTGGGGGGACTTTTGTGGCTTCCGAGGAAGAGCGTTCCGCTTCGCGACATGTTTCTGCACACTCCTGCAGCTGCTACTGCCATTTTTATTGCTGGAATTCACTGGAAGTTCAGGAATAGAATCCTATATTCCTACTAATTTGTGGCGTCTAGCATATATAAAGCATCACTGAAGTCCATTGCCCATATTAACTTGAGATTTTAATAGCTTTTCCATAAGGGTTTGCCTGTTCATTTTTTGTTTATATGTTCCTCATGTTGTTTTTGTACTAGAATCACTGGTTATGATTTCACTGCACCCGCCCCCAGTTGACAGCCGAGGCCTTCGGTACTTCCTTGGAATGCTAACGCATACACACTGTCCCATTGTTGATCCAGGTTCACGGAGACTCCGGCCCAAAAGCTGAGCACGATCCAACCTTTTAAGAAACACTTCCGTACCGTGTATATATTTGTTGAAATAAGTGTGATTGTTCTTTCATGATTTCCAAATTTCCATTTGTATTCCATTCTGTCGGTTTATGCGGTACCCTCTCCAAACAGCATGGCCCAGAATGACTTAACACCTCTGTGAAAATTACATGTGTAAGAAGGAAAAAAAAAGTAACAGCCAGAGGAAATGAAACAGGAAGGATAGCTTGTTTAACAAGTTTCAGCTGTTATTGTCACCTGTGTTTGGAAGAACACACTGAAATTCTTATGCCACAGTTGCAGAGGAGAGGTCAGGTCTATGGAGGGACATTAATGCCACACAAAGGCTAAACATAGTAACTGCATGTTTTATACAAATTGAGCTATAACAGGAATCATGTCTGGTCTCGAACAACCTTCAAAATATATTTGACTATGCTTAGTTAATATGTATTTGACTATGGATAGTTTTAAAGAAAACAGTATGAAAATTACTGTAACTACAAAATCCACACTAAAAGCAAAGTAGTTTAAGTGTCAGCATGTTTTTCCTTTGTATGGCAGAATAGGACAAACAACAGTGCAGGACAAGACCATGTAATATAATAATGAGACGACAATAAATAGGTCACGCGGTGATGATAAACGTATACAAATGATAGCAAAAGTAGATAATGTGCAGAAGTGGAATGTTAACGACAGTGTGCAATGCAGTGCAGTGGGTATTGCAGTCCAGCCACAAATGCTGCAGTTTGGAAGAAGGTATCCTAAATATTGTCCATATGCACTGATACGCTGTGCTTCCAGGCATGAGCACCAGTGCAGTGAAATAATCAGTCTTGCAGGGCTGTATGATTGTGGATGTAGGTGGGTGTGGCATCAGTAAATGACTCCTTTGTCCCCCCTCTGCCCCCTCAGACAGGGATTTCAGCATCCAGGTGAGCACGGAGCGGCGCTCCTACACCACGGGGGAGCCCTTGGAGCTCCGATGTGCCATCGATGCGCAGAACGTTCCGGACCGCTACTTCTCCGTGTCGTGGGTGTTCAGCAGCTCACCGGTGGCGGTCGTGGGCCCCAATGCCGTGCCCGTCCTAGGCGCCGATTACGTAGCGCGCGAAGCCGCCGGCCAGATCACCGTGCGCAAGGAGAGCGCCGCCATCTACCTGCTGAGGCTGCAGCGCCTACGTGTGGAGGACTCCGGCAAGTACATCTGCCGGGTCACCGAGAGGGAGAAGACCCCCACAGGCGACTTCATCGACCGCACCAAGAGGTCCCGCAATGTGCAGATCACTGTCCAGGCGCTCCGTGAGTAACACCTCCGGGTGCCTCTCCAATGGTCCAAAAGAACGTTATTACATCTCTACAACGTAATGGTACACATACAACTTACATATGTAAATTCTTATTCTTCTACTTTTTGCCCCATGACCCTTCACTGCTAATTGCAAACTCTGGATATTTATGATGATTATTTATTGTTTAATGTCTTGACACTATGTATGCCCCCATTTAGCAGTGTTAGTCACAGGCAACCGTTTTGTTAAACGTTGTACTCAGCATAACTGTGTGTATGCCAAAAAAAGCGTTGATTTGACTCGATTAGGCTCCTCCTACCACCTAAGCTTCATCGGCCCTCAGAGGGATTTTCATAAATATCCACACATAACCATGACACCATTTGATGGTGTGATCTCTCCCTCCATTTTCCATACGGTGCTCTCCATTCTGATTGTGATTAAGGAATATCGGCTAAAACGCAATGTTTCCCATTGGCTGAATGTTTTCCCCATCTCTACACGCCATCGGTAATATGAATATTAAACTTGTGTCTCACGCCCGGGGACCAGCTGGCTTTCCAGCAACTGTGTCGTTTACGATTTGCCCCCGATCCGTTAATGCCTTTGTTCCGCCTTGGTAGGAGCATATTCACTGTGCTGCATTAAAAGCGACATTCGTTTGCTACTTAGCTCGATGTAATGTTGACTCTCTCTGAGCTTTCGAGCACACTCGTTTGACGCATCCTGATTTGTCTGCACATGACATTCGGTCATCCCGTCGTCTGTGCTCACTGGGATCTTGCATTTATGCCCTGTAAGCGTAGCTTTTGATTCTGGCGGAGGCTTAGAAGTTAAATGATGCCGTCGAATAAGTCAAATTTGTGCGAACATCAACAGATGCTCATGATGGATGAATGTGACGAGAGGAATTACATCGAATTAGCATCTGCGTTTTGGTTCTTAAGCTGGCGTTTTGAAAAAGGCGTTTATTTCACAACATAAAATTCAATTGGATGTGACAAGCTGACAGCCGCCCTGTGTTATGAAAATACCAATTTCCTCTACATCAGGGGCATGATATATATAAATTTATATATATATATTTAATGTCATGTAACTGTTGGATTAAATTACCTCTCCAGCCTGAAATAACAGACATGTCTCCGAATGCTAAGGGGGTGTCGGTGCAGACCTACAAGATGACCGACTCGTCAGTCTTTGAATGAATGAGCCCCTGAATGGTTCATACTGGTCTTCCATGAGCTACCACAGCCACGTTCCCAGAACCCCGTCAGTCAGGGGTTTTGCTTTTTTCACCACAGTCCAGTCCAGGTCTAATCTAAGTCCACATGGCTTCGCACACACACACCCGTTCACGCGCCAGTGATCTGTTTTGCAGATTGCTCATGCCAGTGTTAACCTTACTGCCACTGAGTAAATATTATACTTGTTAAAGCTTAATTTTGTATGTGATTTACAATCGCTCAAGAAACTTGTTTAATGGTAGTTTATTATTATTGTTATTATCATGAATAATGATAATGATAATAATTTCAATGGTATTAGTGTTCCTAATCATTGAAGCTTAATTTAAACAAAATCGGTAGCTTAAATTATTTATTCAGTCCCTCTTTCTCCTCTTCCTTGTTAGGAAGCAACATGACCGTTTTCTTGGTCGGTAATTCCACGGAGGTCTTGGAGGGGGAGCCAGTGCAGTTGACATGCTCTGTGAGGGCTCTGACAGACAAGACCGGCAGCGTGTCGGTTACCTGGCAGTGGATGGGCAGGAAGGGCACCGCCGTGACCCAGGACGTGGTGACCATCGACCGCGAGGGGACCGTGAGGTTGGGCCCTGCCTACCGCGAGCGCAGCACCTATGGAGAGATCCGCGCGGAGCGACTGCGCGCCGACACTTTCACCCTGCAGCTGTACAACTCTGTACCCGGCGACGAGGGCCAGTACAAGTGCATGGCCATGGAGTGGATCCAGGCCTCAGATCTTACCTGGGAGAAGATCGGGGAGAGATCAGCTTCCAAGCCCATCACCATCAAAACTGTTGGTGAGACTGGTTTCCTCTAGAGACCATCTATACTGTCACTCCTCTGCATGAAGATTATGATGATATATGCATAGCCGTGACAATAGCTTTGGTCTGGATGGCAGTGGTGTGTAGCTCAGCGGGTTAGAATTAGGGTTGTAAAGGGGCGGAAAGTTTCCGGGAAGTTTCTGGAAACTTTCCATCCCATGGGAAGTTTAGCTGGGGAATTTTGGAAATATTCCAAGTTGGAAACTTTGCATGGGAATTACTGGGAATATATGGGAATTAACTGGAAAATTCCCAAAATTTTGCATCCCTAGTTAGAATGCTATGTTTGTGATCAGAAGGTCGCCAGCTCAGTTCCCAGGGTCTTCAGAGAGATGTCACCGTTGGGCCCCTCAGCAAGGCCCTTAACCCCCAGTTGCTCCAGGGACTGTCTGACCCTGCCTTCACAAAAATGTATGTTGCTTTCGATGACAGTGTCTGCTACATATGTAAATAGGAAAGTGAATGGAACTGTCTGTCAGATTGGACAGTGAATCACAATTTACTGAGGTTTGCAATTTCAGGAGATATGCTGGAAGCAGCTTAATGCGAAACACTGAAGATGAAGAAGCACAAACTCGTAGCCACTGTTGTGTAAACCGTAGACAGGGTTAATGGGCCAAAACCAGTTTAACTCGTCCTCCAACCCTGACTGGGTGTGTGCGTGTGTGTGTGTGCGTGTGTGTGTGTGGCTCAGTTGCACCACAATCCACAGAACAACCACCTCCTGAATTGCTTCCCTCGGGTCAGAGAGACTCCTAAGCAAGCAATTAGCATATTCAGATGTTATTTTGAATATTCATGAACATCATTAATTTCATTGGCTGACATTTGACATTATCAGTGATACCGAATCAGGTATTTAATCGCTCGTACCCCTGCTGCAGTACCCTTGAACAGGGTTTGCCGCATTGTACCAGTGAACTTTGCGACTATACTGTATATATTATCATATTTGGAAGTTGCTTTGGATAAAAGCATTAGCTAAACAATACAATGTAATTGGGCAGCCGGTCTATATAAAAATATACTGTATATTTCCAGTTTCCCATTGAGCTATTTTGTTCTTGTGTCAGTGATGTGGGTAATGCAACATTTTGCATTCTTTGAAAACAATGAAAACCTTGTACTAGAAGCATCTAAGATTTCAGCCCCAATGCCCCAAATGTGCCCCAGCCACCTGCATCCAAAACTAGCCTGAGACTGATGTATATTTATGCCCATGTCTGCTGTGGGGATTTTATGCTGCTCTTTATTTATGATACGGTCTGCCAGGGTTAGGTGACGGCCAATCTTGTGTTCACTGAACATCTTGGATCATAGGATCTATGCATGTCCCTCTGAATTTTTGAAAAAGCACGCAACTGAACAAGTTATACTTCATTTTAGAAGTATTACTACAGTCAAGACACGAGCATTACTGACGGGGATGAACTTTAAGGGATGGGGGTAATGTCACCATTCCAGAAGCAAGCCTTAAAGGCACAGTACACTTTTTTTTCCTTTGCTTGTTCCTGGGCACAAAAGAAAAGACCAATAAAAAGATAATAGATATAAATAAAAAGTTTAAAATGAAAACATTTTACTCCATCCTTCTAGAAAAGTGCATCCATTAAATAAGTCCAGTTCACAAAACCTTCGTCTTGCCGAATTCTCAGATAAGTTTATGAACCAAAGGACTGAAAACTTGGTTTTATTGTAGCTTTCCGTGTTTCGGAAACATCAGCATTGAATTTCTGCTTTTCTTCATCCCCACTTCATTCTGTCAGTAGGCAGAGTGCAGCAGATGAGTCCATCCGCCTCTGCCTATCCATGGGTCAGCCAGTGCCGTGTAGGAGGGCTTAGTGCCAGCAGGCAACCTGACCCACGCATCATATCACTTGGAACCATCGACCCGTGCACTGTGGGTGGCCCATAGAACCTGCAGCCAATTGTCCTTCATCCCCACACTGATGAAGACCTTGGGGAACAATGTGTAGACAATGCAGAACAGGTTCTGTGTGAAATAGCACAGTGCATATTCACTGCAGAATGATGCAGTGTGAAATGGCACAGTATGGATTTAGCGTGAAATGGCACAGTGCGGATTCACTGCAAAATGACACTGTGGATTCACTGCAGAATGATGCAGTGTGAAATAGCACAGTATGGATTTAGCGTGAAATGGCACAGTGCGGATTCACTGCAAAATGACACTGTGGATTCACTGCAGAATGATGCAGTGTGAAATAGCACAGTGCAGATCCTGTGCCAAATGACGGAGTAGATTCAGTGTGAAATTCCACGGTAATTCTGGATTCTGTGTAAAATGGCACAGTGTAGTTCAGCCCAGGTTCATTGCAGGATGACTGCAGACTGATTGTGGAATGACAGTGCAGATTCTTTCTTCATCTCCTTTGCTTCTTTAGCGCATAGATGTAAGGCCATAATCGGTATACCATTTCTAGATTGACTGTAGGCGCCAGGTGGAATCAGAAACATCATTACAGTTGATTTGTCTTGTGGAATTATTACCTTTGTGTATTTTATGTTTTGTCCTGTGGTTTTATTGTAGACCTTTGTGTATTATGTTGTGTAGGTTATGAGGAAAATGAATCTCAGTCTTATCCTATCCTATGCTAATTAAAAACAAAAAGTTTACGACTTTCATCTTCCTATAACAATCCCCTAGTAGATGATTATAAGTCACTCAGGTGCTTCTCTGTTGTTCTTCTCTGTTCTCATACATAGGGGATTGTTTGCAGTTTGTCTGTGAAAAGCCTGGATGCAGGGCTAGCTTAATTGGTTTAACGGAATATCTCTCTCCTATCGGTGATGAGTCACTTCAGTGTCGTCGCTGTAGACAGTACTCGAGTTTAATGTCTCGACCTTTTCAGGTAATGAGATTAATATGGTGTTTTTATCGATCGATCGTGGCTCAAACATAATTGGATCGTTTTATTTCTCTCCGTGTCCCCAGAATCCTCGTTTTTTGTGTCCGCTTCGTCGCGGACACCCAGCGTGACATACGGCGACTCGTTCGACCTGCAGTGCATCGTAAAGCCACGTTACAACCCCCAAGTCCCCGTGACGGTCACCTGGCGTTTTCAGCCACCCAACGGCGAGTTACGCGACCTGGTGACCTTCGCACGTGATGGGACGCTGCGCTGGGGCGAGGAACAGATCGGCCTGGGCACTCGCGCCAGCACCGAGAGATCGCCGTCCAACAGCAACTTTAGACTGAGCGTGACCGGAGCTGGCCAGCAGGAGTCTGGAACCTTCCAATGCTCCGCCGAGCTGTGGAGGAAAAACTACGACAACACCTGGACCAAGATAGCCAACCGCACGTCAAACCTGCTGGGCATCAATGTCTTCAAGCCAGGTGGGTCCTCGATGATGACGTGTCTCCAGCAGTCAACGTTCCCTTAGGTGTCCTCTGCAAATCATATTCACCGCATCCTTTGATATTATATCACTCATATGATATATGAGTGTGCCCTTCGGTATTTATAGTGTTCTTTGATATTTATGGTTTGAGTAGGAGTGAGCAAAAAAAAAACATTTCATGAACAAACTCTTTTTTTTTTTTTTTGTATTCGATAAACAAATTCACACTACAGAGTGCAATTGATTTTGGCTTGTGGAAATGCACAAATGATGATATGCTGAAGGTGTCTGTACTACACAAATGCTGCTAGTCTTTAATGGGGTGTCCTCAGAAAGATATCAGCGTAAATGCCAGAACATGCTCGTATCTGCTAGCATCTCCGTATTGGCACACAAGTACATATTAATGGTTGGTGATTGTGTGTTTTCCACGCCATGCATGATAGCTCGCTCTGTCTGTGATGGATGGGGGTGCCTTTCTAGGCCATAAGACAGCCGGCTGTGCCCTGATTCCCCACCAGTGTGGGGTCACACTCTGCTCTCCTGCCATTGCCTCTTCATCATCCCCCAGTAATCACTGTGGAGGTGGCCCTCTCCATATTGAGCATGGGGGCTGATGGAGCTTCGATACCCCCCCTTTGAAGGGGAGGTCATTATGGGATGCCAGCTTCAGCTTGGATCTGCTCCTTTTCCCCCCATCACTGATCTCATCTCCTCGTTCCTCTCACCCCCCTCCTCTCCACCGCATCCCCTTGTTGTGATCTTGTCCCCCACCCCAGTGCCTTTTCATTGGTCTCACTCCCTCCCCCAGCTTACACACACACACACACACACACCAGGCCTTCTGAGACCTGGAAAGGCTGCAGAGAATGTCGCTTAAAGACAATCTGACAGGGTAAATTGCTATTAAGACATTGCTTTGACACTCTTCCCGTATCATGTGGGTTTGGTCCTGGTACTCCAGTTTCCTCTAATGCTAATCGGCATCTCTGAATCACCCTCAGTGTTTGTTTGGGTCCTCGTGCATGTACAGGCCCTCTGATGGACTGGCCTCCCATCCACAATGTACTCTTGCCTGGAGGGCTCCAGGCCCTCGATCCTATTAGAGGATGGATGGATGGATGGATAGATGGATGGATGGATACAACTATTTCTTTGATAAAGCAGCTTAGAGCTTAGTTTGAGCAAATTCAGAGCACCATGTAGCCAGTGAGAACCTGATTCAGACACAACTGCTCTACTGGTCCCAGTTAGTATGACAGTAGTCAGTGTATGTTTGTTTGTGTGTCTGATTAAATATAATACCACACCCACATAATAGTGTATTTTGTTATGAAACATTTAGATGAAGTTGTCACTTTTCTTTTAGATTGATCGAAGCGGGGAGATATCTCCTTTTTCCATCTACAGAAACAAATTTTGGTCCAGCTACAGTAGGACATTTTGGACGGCAGCATCTGGTAGCTGGGTGCAGTGTGTGGGGGTGTTTTTGGGTAATAGGACATCTGGAAGTTGGCATGGGGGGGGGGGGTGATCTTCTATCTCCCTACACCAAATGTTTTTTTTTCCGGAGCAATAAAGAGAATAAAATCAAGCAGCGGTTCACCAAGTTGACCGAGGCGCCGGTAAAAAGCAGGCCTTCAAGCCCCTGTGTGATAATTTGCCTAACCCAGAACCGCAGACGCGATTCCAGTCACGAGTCAAAAATACTTGGAACATTTTTCTTCCCTCATCCTTCTTGTCTACATTTGTTAGATTTAAGTCTGTTGTAAACAGTCCTATCCCTTTCCTGTGGTTCAAGTCTCTTGCAGAAGTTTATACACCAGGAACAGCGATACACCTACGACCGCAGTGAGGTTAATCCCTTTACAGTCTTAAACACAACAGAGCGAGGCTGGTCTTTGGGGCCTTGAGTAAAACGATCTCAGGTCTGCGGGTTTCATAATATTATAGCCTTGAAGCTTTGACTCATTACTCAGGCGACTAAATATACCAGACAATCGCCTTAAATTGCCTACAGCCACCTGAGATTAGGCTACTGTGACAGTTATATAGTGTTTGCAATCGGCTCTGCTCCAGTGCTGTAATATATATCGCCACTTAGTTGTCATATACAATGAGGTAATAGTTTTAACCATTAATACAGTGGGATATTTTACTGAAGCCAACTAGGCCTGCCATGCATAGTTGCCATGGTAAAATTACCTCAGTCGGGCCCCCGTGATGCAAAGCACCCCCAACTGGGCTGGGCCTGGAACAGCTTCCCCAGTTGTCTCCATGAGAAGTCAGCTACGTTCCCTGAGGACATTTCTAGGGATTTGAGCTGGCATGCTTCTGATTGAAGGGTGATTATGAACCGTCCACCATTTTGCCTGCACGCCGTCATATTGGTGATCTCGTACAGTCCAAAGCCTGGATCTATACCCATTGCCCAGATAAGCAGGCTTTGTTCCCGACTCTGTAGTCCCAAAGTTCTGCATGAACCGTTTACCAGAGGTGGGTAATTCAGGTCCAAAGAATAAAAATCCAAATCAAGATTTTGTTTCAACCAACCAGTTGAGTGTAAAAAGTGAGTCTTAGAGTACTTATCTGGTTGGTTGAAGCAAAATGGACCTGAACTGCCCACCTGTGCCACTCACCATGGGTGCCCTAACAGGCCTGAGATACCATTATCTCTCCATATGGTAAACAAACTACTCTGAGCTCCTGTTACGTAAGGGAGACATTTTGAACACGGCACCAGTATGCTTCTGGAGATATGCCAGCTCCCATTCCAATCAAACTGGAAGAAAAGCAAACTTTTGGCATGGTGTATCCCATAATTGGCGTTCTGAGAGCATTTTGGGGAGAGATGCGCACTCTTTTTGTTCATGTTCCAGCCAAAGGCCCCCAGGCACTTCGCTCTTGGGACCTACAGTAGCAGCAGATGGTGAACCAAACCGGGGTTATATGTGGTTCAAATTATCGCCGTCCATCGCATAATGCAAACCTCGGCATCCCGCGCTGTTTTAACCCACTGATGACGCCCACAGTTTTGAGTGTATGAGTGTCAGTCATCATTGTCCTATGAAGAAGCCAGCCCTCTGGATTTGATTGAGTTCTTAGGGTTAATTAAACAGACTTCCCAAATGCACTTTGGGCGCCGTGAAAACCCAAGATAAATGTTGCGTAGCCCCTTGGATGTAAGAATGTTGCTCTCACGGTAAAAAATCATTTGCGGTGCAGAGTGGCATCGTGATAACGGAGAAATGTGAAGGGATAAGTCTGGAAACTACCTTTTTCCCGTGTCACTGGAGGTCCTGCCATCTTTTCCTTTTTCCTGTAACTTGATTCTGTGACTGCCTGATTCCTACACTAACGTATTCAGGACATGATGAAAACATTCCCGGGTCACTCGGATGCACCTCACCAGTGCCATCGATCAGCATCCTCACCCATCTGGGTCCCTGCCTGATACAGGTCACGGCGTGCACCTCTGTGACAGTGTTATCAGTCACCGTGACGGGAAACTCTGTGCCAGTTCACTGGGTCCTGCAGTGGACTCTGTGTGTCCATTCACTGGCGCCGGGGTTCATTCTACTTCTAAATCCTAAGTGATTTCAACTCCACCGGAGCACGGCTGCTAGGCTGTATTCAGAAGACGGACACCTGCCATGCGCCTAATATTTCGCTATCTGTGGTTCTGAGTGTTAGTCTGGCATTTTAAATTATCACCCTGTCTCTTGTCAGTGCTGAAATTAGCACATCTGCCGTGCATGTCCTCCTAGTCCTTTAAAACCGATTGAGTCTGGATTTAATTTGCCGCCCCTGAAGGGGGCGCCTTAGCAGTGAGTGCGAGTGTGTGTGCAGAGCAGATCGGGGGGGGTGGGGGACCATACTCCCATACTCTCAAGGGTCCGGTGTGTCCGCCGCAGGTCTGTTGTTAATGAGGGACTGAAAGATGGCCCCGAATTGGCTGCACACTAATCCAAACACAATAACACAGGCGGCACTGGATTCCTCGCTGCAGGACATGTCAGTGCGCCTCCCTGCACCTGCTTAATAAGGATTGATTGCGGGGGGTCGACAACAAGCCTTAAATGTCCCTCGCAGCCGTATTACAAGTCCCGTGGAACTGCCTGTTGTCACGGGAGACCGTCTCCCTGGGCAACAATGGAACAGTGTCTGGTGGCCTGAGCATTGTTCACCTACAGCAATAAAAAATCCTAGTTTTCACAGTGATACGTGTTAATAGTCATTGAGAGCTTTTTTAGGTCGTATCTTGATATTCATATGCTTTTTTCCATGCATTTCCCATAATAAGCACAGGAACACAGTCTGCCTGCGGCCTTTTCCAGGAAGCTGGGGTTAAACTCTGGACAAGATGCCAGTCCATCACGTGGTGCAAACGGAAGGCAAATTAAAAGTACCTAAACTGCATTTTTTCGGGTTGTGGGAAGGAATTGATGCAAACAGCACACAGAGTTAAATGCACAGCACTGAGGGTTCGGAGGAAGTATGGTTCATTCATGCAGCCGTCTGTCATTATGATTTTGGTGTTTAAATCTAGTGAATTTCAAATGCAGAGTAAAAGTTTGCTGCTGCAGTATAAAACAATGAGGATATCCTTCAAACGATATACATGTACAGTATTTGTTCAGGTGAGTGTGTATGGTTCTGATGTAGCTGATTACCGTGTTTATCTCATCCTGGACCCAGCCCCTGGCTTAGCAGGCCTCCGCCAGCAGGCTTGACGTGGCGCGCTCAATCCCGCCGCCCTCTGGTGGCTGTCAGCAGTATCGTGACAAGAACGAGCAGGATAGAGATGGAGAAGATTCAGCATTGCTTAGAAAGTCACCCCTGCATAAGTCTATTAAAGCGTGGTGGTGATGTTCAGCTAGCTCACCTGTATTTGGGATCATTGATTACCAAGTGTCATAACTCTTTGTCACACGCCTGAGCAATTTCACACCATATTTTCATACTGCCTTTTGCCCCCTTAAATCTGACCCTTAACGAGGATCTTGATTTTCATTGATACTCTCCTTCCTTCCTTCCTTCCTTCCTTCCTTCCTTCCTTCCTTCCTTCCTTCCGTCTTTGCCTACCCCTGGCAGCCCTATAGCCTAAGTTCCCTCCCTCCTCATTCTGTTCCGTTCTGTTCTGATGGATTTCTCTGTGAGGTTAGAGTCGGGTATGCAGTGCCTTCCTAGACATGCACACACACTTCTTAGTGTGAATCACGTTCAAAACGGCGAACC
>JAODLC010000001.1:50440745-50453829 GCA_026781145.1 Hippopotamyrus pictus
TCCCCCCACATTCCCCCAGCTGTCTCTGGTGATTTTTCTCATTTTATATGAGCTTTAGCTCTCTCTCTCTCTTTCCCCCTCCCCCTCTGTTCTTCCAGACTAATTGCTAGACTAACTTTCACGTTCAAGATGGGTGTCTGGGCCGCTGGGGAGTCGCAGGTCATTCGGAACAGGTCACCGACTGTAAAGGTTTATCAGTGTCCCTCAGGGGGGCTTCGCGATGAACAACTCGAGGTCACGAGGACTGTGAGCTGACATTGAGCACAAATAACGCGGGGGGCAGTGGGCAACATCTTCCAAAGCAAGGAGGAAAGCTGCTGTGTTGCACCATCCACACCGGGGTGCGTCTGGTGTCCCCCACGGATATGCCCCCCGCGTGCGCCTGTCTGAAACGGCGCCGCCTTTGAACTGTGCCCCTTCGCTCTGAGCTCTGTTCTTCCCGCCACTCCCTGTTCCCGCGCGGCTGCCTCATCCCGCTGTTTTCCTTACAACGCCCGAGCAGACGCAACGTGGAATCGTGCTGAGCGCCGTATATCAAGCGGCCGCGTCTCCACCCGCCAGCCCTTTGGAAACGTCTCCTCCACAAGCACGGCCCTCCGGGGAATAAATACTTCCGATGCCGGATAGTTTTTCCGTGAAATTGCAGCAGCGCCGACTCCGCAGACACCTCTGCCATCCTCAGTACCCGCAGAGACATGGCCGGGAGCTTCTTAACGAAGGGACAGTCCTAATTCGGCAGAGCAGTTAAGAAGCACTGCGCATTAGGCTTGACCGGTGAGAATGTCTGGGTTATTCCATTCGCACACTGTCTGTTTCCCTTAGTGGCTGGAGCTTAAAGACCCATTTGAAGATTTCTAGCATTTGAGCTGACACTATCACGATTTAGTTGATTAATTAAGGCTTTCATTTCAGCCTCCGCTTTAAGCTCGCAATATCCCCGAGCCTGCCCCGGAAGGATAAGGCAACAGAGAGGGTCACTGGTCCACCATTTAGGGGCAGGTTGGTTTTTTCTGGTGCCCCACTGAAAAGGTTACTACAGGGTCTGTGCTACCCCTCTATGTAGTACCTGTTTGTGGCCAACAGGGGGCACTGCAAACCTTGGAAGGCTCATGTAAACAGTTGTTTGAGGGCTGGTAAACCCTGCCACTGCCACACTAAAAGTCAGCAGCAGATTTGAACCTCCGGCAGCCCTGGAGGTATGAGACCACGTTGGTGCTCTACAAGCCAACATACAACCTCAACTAATTAACATACTGAATAATTACTATATACTAATTAAATCCACAACATTGTAAGTCATGGCAATATGGTAGCTAGCGCTAACTGGACCTCTCCTGTGTAATCATAAATAGTTTCATTACAAGCAAGTCGGAGGCTATTCTAGAAGGGAGCTCATTTGAACTTTAATGAGGGTCTGATCATTAGATTAGCATTTTCCAGGGGATCTGTCCCCACAATGCGTTTCCCCTCCAGCAGCAAATGGCACAATCTGTTTCGGTGTCACCCAAACCTTATTGCATGATCTGTGCTGGTACACGGAAGATCATTACCATGCAGGCGTTGCTTGTTCCTGTCTAATGGTCTTGTTTTTGAGCGTGCATCTTTCAGGCACACAGACGGGAACAATGGCCGACTCAGACTTGCGGCCAATTGGTGGGTATTTCATCACCCTAAGTGCAGATATGTTTGTTACGGCAAAATCCCGTAGGAGGCAGCAGTTGCAAAGAGAGTCCAGCTCGCTCATCTCCCTGCCCGGCACGTCCTGGCACCCCCAGCGAGACAACGTCAGCCTACACAGCGGTAGCTACGGGCTCGAGCGTACTAGGCCCTCTGGCTCCCCGATTAATAACGGCCCCTAAAGCGTCCAGGGCGAAGGTCTCGTGCTCCTTCGCTGGCACGTCTGCTGTGCGGGCGGCTGGATGGTTGACGTGTTGGGACACGTAGCACGCCTGTCCTAACTCTCGGTACATCGGTCTCCGAATCCACTCCATCTTCATTCCCATCCATAATCAGTCTGCTTAATAGCTTGTTTTCTGGTGGTGAAATATTGGGCTGCTCTGCAAGAATGTCAGAATTATCAGAGCGATGGGACCGATGATGATGGTCGGCATAATGTGCAGCGTTCCTCTAGAAGCTCATGCGTGTAATCGTAGGCATAATTCATATTCTATCAGCCTGTCGTTTTAAATTATTGGAAAATGCTGGAATGGTTACATCATGAGACAATATGATCGCATACTTTAATAGGCTAATGTAAATGTTAAAGTTTTCTTATGAATAATGGCTGATGGCCGGGTTGCTGACTCTCACGCATCTAGTGTGACTCGCCTTCAGACTCTAACACTTCTCACACTTATTATCTCTATATTATTCCATTATAAACCTAAAATTAGCTACATCAAAAGCGTTGGGGTAGTTTGCAAACCCTACAGACTATTTACAAGGTAATAAAATTGTTACATACCTGTAAATGCGTGTGCAGACTTGTCTCAAATTGAATATCTCATGCCAGCCAGCTGACCAAAGTTGGCAACCCCGCTTATGGTTAATTACTCAACTGAAAGAATTGTGAAAACTCAACGATGGGGAAGCATGGCGCCCTATGTGGAAGCTGGCCCTGACTAGATCCTTTATTTGTCCTGTCTAAATTCTGTCACCTGGCCCTGACTAGATTCCTGGTTCTTTGCCTGTCTACGCTGTGTCACTTGTCATTAAGGTGCTCCTGAGTAGATCCCTGACTCTTTGTCTACTAAACCAAGTCAGCCATCATTAAATCGTGAAGTGATTGTGACGTTAACGGTAACCTGTCATATTCCTGGGCTACGAGGGCTGGAAAGAGGCTTCAGTAGATGATGAAGTCCGCACTTCAAAGGGGGTTGGAGGGGAGAGATGTCCTCGAAACCTCAGTGATTCTGCAGCCATCTCTTTTTGAAGGAAGGGAACATTAAAAGCGGTGCTGTGCCCAGTATAAAACACGGTGCTTTAAAGGCAGGCAAAGGAATCTGGGGAGCAACATCTGGAACAGCGGTCCGCTGTTAAAATCAAAGGAGTAAAACACTGACAGGGAGGCAGAATCAAAAACGCACCAGATGGCGACTTAAAACACACTTTGGCTGTATATTAAATATATTTATAAAGGGGGAGCTGGATGGTGGGTGTAACCACTGCTGATTTCTGACAGGAAGCTGATGCTGTCACTGACTGCTATCTTCTCAGTTTGTGTGTAATATTGAATTTCTCCTATTGATCACATGCTATTTTTAATGTTGAGATCCGTGTAGGATGGAAGTTAATTATCATTCTAAGCTCTTAAGTGCCACAAATCTGAATGACACTAAAACAAATCAGTGGGATGCTGTGTAAAACGCCTGGCCTTCTCCCTGCCCTCCTCTGCCTCTCCTGTCAGGCAAGGGTGTCCCCTGCTCTGCCCGACCCCTGAGTCCCCTTGTAAGGGCCCCTTTAACGTGAACGGGTACTGCCAGTGACAGCTCTCCGAGCCCACACCATCTGTCTCGCCTTGGGCAGCAGGGAAGGCTCCCCTGTAATTGATAGCAACATGTTGCCGTGGTGATGGGAAGATCCCCACCCCCCCACCACTCCCCCCCACTCCCAGTCCCCCTGGACAGGACGCTACTGTCCGTCTTCATTAAGTTCTCCTCCCGACGTTGAAGCGAGCTGGCTGCGGGGCCAATGGACTCCTTTCTTTTCCTCTCTCTCCTTCGTTCAGTCGCAGGAGAAAGAGAAAACGAGAGACTTGGGAGGAAGACTCGCACAGAGAGAGAGGGAGAAGACTCTAAGAAACATAGCTGGGATGTCCCGTAGGCACGTTACACTTCTGGCTTTGTTTGCTGTTCATTATTCTGCTCTATCCGGTTATCTTCTGGGACACGCATACTAGGAAAAGCTACCTAAAATCCCGGTATCAATTTAGCATCCAGCCAAGACCGTATATGTGGAATGCGTTTTTGGCACACCCTTAGTTATATCTCCCTAGAAACCATAAACTGACTAAATTACAGGCCTGTCCTGTTTCTGATGTATCTCCTACAGAGAGCCTCTACCCAGCAGTAGTACAGTGATGTTATTGTCCCTGTCTACCAGTGGCAATATCTAAGCAGGGTACAGAGGAGATTTTCAATTACCTTTGAATGGAGTCCACTTTCCCCTTATAAAAGTTTATAAAAGTAGACATATGGTTTAGCGGTGTTCTAAGCTGAAGGTGAAGCTACAGCAGATGTCCAGGAGAACTGGAAAGAGTTCCTCGTCCATCAAAGACACCAAACGCCTGCAAATCTCTAGTATATCACCAGGACTTTCATACCTTCATCCCAGATGGTAAACTCGCATAGGATCTGCAGATGTTCATGCAAGATTGAGACCTCACAAGAGTAGCTCCAGATGTTCATCTTGGATGGAAATATCACAGCAACCTGCTGGGAAAGCATAAGTTCTTAGGTCAGAGTGAGAAGGTATCTTTCACCGAGATTCTGCCTGGTAAATGTTCACGCGTGTGAACATTGACATGCATCTAAGAGCCTGATTTCCACACCTGTGTTTCACAATCTGGTGGGTCATTGATGTCATATCCTGGATTGGGTCCAGTAGGAGGCAGAGTTAATGTAATGTGAAATGTTGCCATCCTAAGCAGCCATCTCCTTTACCTTTTTGGAGGTGAGTGTTTTTCCCCCAGGCCAAAACTGGTGGTTTGAAGAGCAAGGACAGAGCCGCTAATCTTCCGTAGCTATGATCTCCAGACCTCAGTCCATTAGCCTATTTTTGGAGGCCTCTTCAGAGGATCACGTCGCAGAAGTTACCACTTCTGCTGAATCTGAAAAATGGTTCCAGAGTCCCGTCGAACCGTTTCAGCCTCCGCTGCATTTCGCTGCCAGGTAGCTCTATGGTGGGATGAGGCCTTAAACCCACGGCGCGTGGGACTAACCCATGCCGTTATTCATCAAGTAGTTTAACCCACTTTAAAGACTCTTATAAATGCTTTGTCGCTTCCCATTGGGAACCATTCCTGCTGTTTGGATTCACCCTGTCCTCCTGTGTGACTTCGTAGGAGGACAGTGGTGCTTCATTTTCTATCAAAAATCTGAATATCCCTTTGCCGGGATCTGGGCAACGGCAACAACCTGCACCCATTAAAAAAAAAAGATCTACAGGAGAGTGGGCTAGTTAATCATCATTTGGATTTTATTCTGTTCTAAACCTTGTTAATAATGTCCTGTAAATTGAGTGAATGGTCAACTAGGTCAACAGGGGGCGCAGTGGTTAAGGTGTAAAGGTGAGGAAGCTATAAGATGTGTTCATTACCGCTTAGATCTAAGCTTACAAAATCAAATAAAAAAAATTGAAATGAAGCAGAAATGGATATATGTATATGTGTAATTATTAATTTTGGGTGTTTTTTTTTATTTGTTTTTCGTTTGTTTTTTGAGATTTCCAAACTGGCATCAGAGGCTCTTTGTTGTGATCTTTGGACCTGACAGGAACTTGATCCCTTTAGTTTAATGGAGCAGATTGATTAGTTTTCTGAATAATGTCTCAATGAAGACCCGTTTTTTTTTGTTTGTTTGTTTGTTTTGAAGACTTTTTGTTTTAATGAGCCTGTGCAAAGACGATCATGCACAGGTTGCAATGCTGTCCCTGGTTCAGGCTCCAAAAAATCCTTTCGGTCAGCTTCATTGACCTCTTGGCTCCATGGTAATTCTTTGGGGTTAACGCTACGTCATTCGTTAATTCTATTTTTTAACACAGAACTTAAGAACAACGTAGCGTTAAGAAGGCTTTGGGAAACTCACCCTTGCTCTTCTTTGCATGCATTCCAAAAAGTATATTAATTTTATTTTATTTTGCTTGCTCTCTCTTATTGGTGAAATTTAAAAACAAGTGAGACTGATTAGGGGGAGTGGGACAGAAGCGAAAGACACTCTTTGGTTTGATCTCTTGTTCGTTAATTCTGCAGTTTCTTTCCATTATATACTTATTATGCATTGGCAACAATGTAAATAGCTCCTGTTTGGCTTGTGAAAATCACCTTAAACATGCTCATTGGGCCATTAGCTCCTGCTGTCTGTTTCTCTGCCTATGAAGAGATTTTGTTTGTTGTATTGTCAAATTAAAGGATTTAAATGAAGGATTGAAGCGGACTGATTGTCAGAGATATCGGTCTTCATTAGCTTCTTAGTACTGTAAATCCACCGACATGTTTCACTCTGGAAAATTCTAAAGACAAGATGAGAGGATGACTAGCAGCCATTGTCTAAGCCCCAAAAGAGGGCAGACACACACACACACACCTGTGTATGTAATGTGGCACTGGATTTTTTTGTATACGTCTGTGTGTGTTTGATTAACGCTGAGCATGTTGTTGTTACATGCTAGGAAATGACAGCAGTTAGCCACCCCCCCCCCCCCCACACACACACACACACACACCTACCTACCACCAACATGCTGTTTTGCATACACCTCACCATCTCTCGCACAAATGACCCGCTGTTCTCGGCCACCTGCTCCAATCAGCTTTCTTGTCTCATTTGTCTCCCTTGCGTTCAGATCGGAGGCTTGCCGTCGTCGTGACGAGGTGTTATTGCGCCGCGTTTGCGTCGGCGGGGTGATGTGTCCCTCCGCGGCCCCCCTCAAATACCGCCGGCAGGTGTACAGGCATACAACCCCCGAGGCAGAGAGGCAGCAACCCTAACGAGCTCAGTCGGAGTCTGTGCTTTTAATTGAATAATTTATGGCGCGTGTGTGAGCGTGTTGTGTTTGTGTGACGCCGTCCGCAAGCTGTGCATCAACATCATCTGCCTCGTTTTCTGTTAAATGGCCTAAAATGTTTCAATCGTGGGACGTGATTAGAGTCTGGGCTCTTAGGGTTTATTTTTAGTTAATCTGGGGTATCTGGGGTGTTGGTCAGAAGCCCCCTGTTTGGAGGGAGTGGAGGGGGGGTAGTGGCCCTCAGTGCTCTGCCGCTGTTTGTGATTTTGGATCTCCCTTTTTTGTGTCATAAGCTACCCTCTGTTCTAGGAAAGCGTCTGCAGTCTGCAGAGGATAGAGACTGGAAACCTAAAGTCCCTGCCACTTAAGAAAAGCATATCCCTGATGCCCAGCATCCATGTGTTTTCACACAAATGTACACATTGTTTGGAATGTTCAACTGTAGTTAATGTTTCTCTTGTCCTACAGTTTTACTGATGTTTGTTGGTATTGCATTTAGATCTTTTTTTCGCTGATATTCATTATTTTCCCCCCATTTCTGTAAAAATGAGCCAGACTCTTGCATTTGCATAAACAGACTCAGATCTGGAGATTTACAGCCGCTTTCCTCGCCGCTCCTCTCCCAGTCAGCAAGCTGCGGCTGCACCAGTCCAACCAGAGCCTGTCGTTTGTGGAGGATAGCCGGGTGCGGATCAACTGTTCCATCGCGTCGCAGACAGTCCCCGAGGCCCAGCATGCAGTGCTCTGGTACGTCCACAAGGGCGGCGAGCCGGAGGCAGGGGCGGAGCTGCTGTTGAAGGTGCGACGTGACGCTGCCGTGGAGTACGGCGCCTACGCTGACGAGGAGCGGCTGGAACGGCGGGCGCAACCCGAGCGCCTCTCCCCGCAGCTGTACGCGTTGACGCTGCACCGCGCCGAGACCAGTGACAGCGGCACCTACTTCTGCCGGGTGGAGGAATGGCTGCAAGACCCTGGAGGCGCCTGGTACCGCCTGGCCCTCGAGGCCTCGGGCTTCACCCGCGTGGCAGTCCACCAGCCAGGTAGCATCCCCTCTGCTGACGCCGTGCTTTTGCCAGCTCATTTAATTTCATTTATTCGCGGGGTTTATTTACGGATTTCACCGCGGCTAGTGGCCCGTACGATGTGTTACATTCACAGATTTCTAGGCAGAATCCTGTGACTCACTTGAGTGTGTTACATATTAAAATTGTTTATTTTCCTCCTCGAAGAAAACTGTTAATGCTTAAATTATTATCATCTAAAAATACATTAATCCACCCCCCCTCCGGATCTCCCTGTCGACGGAAAATTATCAGTAATCACAGTTTAGCTTCTTACCCGTATCTGCCCTGCCCATCGGCAGAGGTGCGGCTGCAGGTGGAGGAGGCGGAGTTTAACGTGACGGTGACGGAGGCGGAGTCCATACGGCTAAGCTGCAGCGTCTCGTCACAGTCGACAAGAGACTCGCGCTTCTCTGTGTCCTGGTACGTGGCGCGTGCTGGGGAGGGCGCCGGCGAGCAGCAGTGCATCTTCTCCATCGGCCACGATGCTGTCTTTGGGAACGGAAACTGCAGCCCCGCCGAAGACCCTGGGCCCAACTCCCGGCTGCAGTTCCAGAGGATGACCTCTGAGCTCTACAGCCTGACCATCCAGGGGGCGCGGCCCAGCGACTCTGGTAGCTACTACTGCCGTGTGGAGGAGTGGCTTCTAAACCCACGTAATGTGTGGTACCGCCTCACCACCAACGACTCGGGAGTCACTGTGGTCACGGTCCTGGAACAAGGTAAGAGCAGACTAAGCCCCTCCCACAAACGACCACTATTTGTTTCCAGTGTTGGGCATTTCAGGTCCAGAAGCTACAAATCCAGACCATGATTTTATTTCTACCCAGCAGCTGAGTACTCTGTGACTGTGACTCCTTATGCTGAACTGGTTGGTAAAAACAAAATCCTGGTCTGGATTTGTAGCTTCTGAACCTGAAATGCCCAACACTGTTTGTTTCACTTTCAGAAGCCTTTGGGAGGGCGGGACAGCTATGTGCTGTCAATCATCAAAACCAGTTCCCATTGGTTACCTTGTTGGTTCCCATTAGGTTATACCATGGAGTAGCTGAGTTTGGAGATTCACGCATGGAAATGCTTAAATGACTAAACGTTTCTCATTTTTCTCTTTACGTTTTTCTGTCTGTATCCAGCATCCACGCTCCAGTCTGTCATCTGCTCCAACGACTCTCTCTTCTATTTCGTCTTCTTCTACCCCTTCCCCATCTTCGGCATCCTCCTCATGGCGGTGCTGCTGGTTCGTTACAAGGCTCGGAACCTGGGAAAAAGCCAGGAGGGCAAGAACGGTGTCCCGCTCCTCTGGATCAAAGAGCCTCACATTAACTACTCCCCAACCTGCCTGGACCCTCCAGCTCTCAGCCTCCACCCAGGCTCAGTAGAGTAAGATGCTGGGGGGGGGGGGGGGGAGGGCCACACCTATCCTGCCCCCCCAATCTCCCCCACCCAAAACCCTTCCACAAGGAGGAAGAAACCACCAGGAAAGTGTTCCTTTAAGAGCCTGTGGTGTCTTCAACGTGTCGGGGCTTTCAGATAGCCCACACATCTCAGCCACTGCCGGGGGCAGGACCTCTGGACTGTTTTGCAAAGGATTACGACTTTTTTCCCCTCCCCAGATATATTTATTTTGTTTCATCATCGTTTGAAGTTTGTCTGCCTGGCTTTGATATTAGCCGGGCGGCTCTGTGACCGAACGAACAAAAGTCACCTGATGACAGTCACGCTCTCGCTTCCCGTCTCCGTGATCCGCTGTTGCTCCCAGAGCATCAGGTCCTCCTCTTTGGATTGCTTGCCTCGTGTTTTAATCTTTTTTCCTTGTGCTCTTTCTGTTTGTCACCGCTGAGATAAACACCTTGCTGATGGTTTGTTTACTCTTGCTTGGCTTTGAGAGACAAGGTGAAGCTGATGTTTTTGGACTATAAATAAGTGGCATCACACACACACACACACACACACACACACACAGAAAACATTTATGATGTATAGAGATGACTGTTCTTTGTAAACACATTGAGGGGACCAATGAAGGAGTGCATACTATTTTACGTGTCTTCACATTGATGTGGAAAGACCTCAGTCCTCGGGAGGTAACAAGATGCCACCTGAAAGACAGTTTAGTGTGTGTCTTCAGCAGCAGCAGGCCCGGCTCGTTGGATGCCAACATCGACTTGGGCAAAAGACGGTGGTCCGTGAGGACGCATACGCCCCCCGGACTGCAGCTGTGCCGTTTCAGAAGCAGCAAGGACCTGCAATGGAGATGCCGCATCTGATGCATTCATCTTGGACACAACGAGAAGTGTTGACAGATGCTGGAGCTTTACTCACTGCCAAATGTAGGGACATCGAAGATTGACGATTAATAAGAGCAAAAGTAATGAATGATTTTGTAGTCATGCCCCCCAAATTTGGGGGCAGCCGGGTGGGGGGGGGGTGGTTGTTAAAACGGTGGGGTAGCTTTGAAAGACCTGAGAGAACCTGATAATTGATAAGAAACAAAGTGTGGGTAATATTCACAGGCTGGATCGGTAAGTGGGCAGGGAATGAACACTTCACATCCGTCTTATCCCGACGCTGTCATCTTCTCATCCCCGGAATAGCGGCAGAGTGTTTAAATCACATTAACAGCACTGAGGGACAGTGTCAGACACGCTGACGAATTTTACTGCATCCTTCCACTCTCTCTCTCTCTCTCTCTCTCTCTCTCTCTCTCTCTCTCTCTCTCTCTCACACACACACACCCCACACCCCACACATGCAAACACTTAATAAGAGTATCATCTCTAAGCATTCATGGAGTGTTTCTAAAAACCAATACGGATGTTTCAGCACCAAGATTATGTATTTTTACCTTTTTGGAGGTCTGAGAGACTTCAAACATACTTTACACCCTCACATGCATGTAGAGGAAAGAGCTGTAAAATGGTAGATTGTGCTGTTATTTGTATTTTTGAGTTTTGTGTTTCTTTATGGTGCTGGTTGTTTCTTTGTTGTTTTTTTTTTTTTGTATAGCATTGTATTTTGCAACCATTAAATAGCCAGAATGTCAGCCATTTAGTATTAATGCCAAGGATATGGTAGATCAGTGTTTCTCAAACTGGTTCTCGAGGACCACCAGACGGCCCACATTTTTGCTCTCTCTCAGCTTCTATTGGCTTTAAGGTTAGCAAAAGCATGGACTGTCTGGGGGTCCCCAAGGACTGGGTTGAGAAACACTGTGGTAGATGAACAGAGCAAATGAAGACCGCCCTGGTTAAGTTTGTCTGTTGAGCTACATAGATGTGAATGGGACAATAAGAACACCATAGAGAGACTTGAACAGAACTGTTGCCTGGTGTTAAGGTCCCACCACTGATAGAAAGAATAGATCTGAACAAGTGCTGAAAACTTTAGGAGCAGACAGCCTAAGCGTACATGACACTAAGTTCTAGTCATGTGCATGCAGGGCCAGTAAAGACCCACAACCTGTTCATGCAGCAAGCTTCATCAGTCTGGTCTCACATTCAGCCAACTTCAGTCATCAAAGCTCACGGCCCTTCATCTTTTTTGCCCCACTGACACGTCAGAGACCAGCCACCCAAAGACTTGCATCAACCAAGCTACTGACAGCCAGAGTAAGGCAAACCCCAGCATACCCTGTGGTGCTCAAGGACCAGGGCTGGCCTTGCCTGCCTGAAAAAAAAATATTGCCCATATGTCAATTTTTTTTTTTTTTTTTTTTTTTTTTTTTTTAGCCAAAGCTGGTGCCCATATTATAAGTTTTAAAGTATGATAATTGACAAAATGTGGCAATTTTCTTTGGCACAGGATTGGGTTGATGGGCATGGTTTAATTTCACAATGGGAGCAGGCAGTGTGCGTGAGACTTCCCGTGGACAAAGTATGGGCAGATGACCCAGCACACAGAGACAAAAATCAGGCTCAGAAGCTTCGATGGAGGGCTGCAAGCTTGTGATCTTCACTCCTCTTACTCGTGTCAAAGTCTGCGTTGCATGACAAGTGAGGGGGGGGCAGGCATATTTAGACGGCGTTCTGTAATTTCACATGCAGACAGATGCCTTTTGTAACATCAATGCCAACCTTTCTACTGCTGGATCCTGCAATGCAATGCAGACGGACCACTGAGATCTTAGAGATACTGAGCTTGTAGGTGAAAATTAGAACAACGCATCAAACAAAAGTGCCAGTAGACGATCTGCTGTAAATGTGGTAGCTCTAGATAATCCAAATGGACAGTAGCACTTTGAAACAGCTGTATTTATATGTTTGTTCCCCCAAAAAAAAGGATGTTGAGGTTCTTAGGTGATCTCTGTGGATGTACCAACTAATGACTGACGGGTGGGTGAGCCTGGATCACAAGAAGCACATCAGTTGTTTTTTAAGAAACCTCCCCCTTGGCCTCTTCTGAAAATCCCACGGCCCACCCTACTGGCCCACTGAGAAGTGACTGAAACTATCAATGATTGTCTGTCTTTTTAGATTTCATTTAAGATTTAAAGACCTCATCAAACACCATATGGTCTGAAAAGCATGCCCTCCTACCATGGATGCCCATGTTGGGTAAGATTAATTTCTAATTTGTTTTTTTTTCCCAGTTCTCCTGTAAACAGGGTCACTATCGTCCTCGCACAAAAATTCAATGTACTGTGAAGTCATGCAGATCCTGCAAGTCTGAAAAACCTTTTAATTGCATCTCTGGGGATTTGTGCCCATTAACCATGTTGTTATGAAAGGCTACACGTCCGAAAGAAGACTGAGAGAGTGGCATTGATTTTTTTTTACTGTTATGAAACAGCTGTCAAAATGTAAAAAAAAAAAAATGGTAAAACAATAGCTCAGATTGTGTTTTTGTAACTTTGATGTAAGCTGGCTCTAACATTCTCACGTTGATGCAGATACATTTTAAGAGCGTTCTGTGTTGGTTGCTGGCTGATGAATCACTATAAAACGTTGTGCTCATGTATTCAATTCAGCCAGCGCTGCTACTTTTAGGTGTGTGAGTGTTTCGTTTTCTACATATATTTTTTAAATTTCTCACGTTACAGTGCACTGAATTTAAAAGGAAGGTTATAGCTTTTACGGTTTTCTTTTTTATTTTAATTTTTTTGGTTTGTTGTGACAAATTTTGTTTTATTGAACTGTAGCAGTTGCTTTGAAAGGCAGAGAAATAAATGCACATTCCCAGTCTTTAAACTGCATGCCATGGTGTCTATTTACTTGGATTGCAGGTTAATCTGTGTGTGTGTGTGTGTGTGTGTGTGTGTGTGTGTGTGTGTGTGTGTGTGTGTGTGTGTGTGTGTGTGTGTG
>JAODLC010000001.1:50453993-50472382 GCA_026781145.1 Hippopotamyrus pictus
TGTGTGTGTGTGTGTGTGTGTGTGTGTGTGTGTGTGTGTGTGTGTGTGTGTGTGTGTGTGCGTGTGTGTGTGTGTGTATGTATGTATTAGGTAGTTTTCGTTGTGCTCTTAGATTTCATTCTGTCGTACTTTGAATTGCTCCACTGAATAATTGCATATTGCTGGGCATTCGCATGGGGTGAGTTTGTTGTTTCTGAAGCCCCACTTAGAGTCACAACCTCCTCCCCCCATCATATGCTTCAAAAGCTAAATAATTAGCTAGGGATTAGAGTCAGAAGATGTCAGCTAGCTAGCTGATTAGCAGAACATGCAGCTTCAGTATCTCCTAAATAATAAATATTTTTGTTTAATATTTAGTGTACTGATTATTCATGGTCAATAGGGGGCCCCCATGCTAATGTGTGATTTGAGTAGTGGAGACCTGACAGGAAATGGGATCAGCAGGGTATAGTATGTTAAGGTGCGATCACTCCAGTGCGAAAAAATATTCACGTCTCATTCACTTCCATTATAGCTGCTCAGTGTGAAAATCAGATTCCTCACTTCTGGTTGCAGAGTGATTTAACACTAAGTTCATCTTAATTGATCTTTGAACTGTGAATTCACATAGCTTAACCAATCAGGTGCTGTGTGGGTGGGGTTGACCTTTCAGGTTCACTTAGCTCTGGGACAAAATGGAGCAATCAATTATTTTTAACTGTCGAATGCCAGAATATAAATTTGTAAACAGGAGAAAAGCTGCATGACTGGCAGTGAGCATTCAAACAGGTTTCAAAGGTAGAAAGCATATTACGATGCATTTTATGACGTCGCTAGTCAATACGCTTTGCACCTAGCTTAGCAGACAAGAAGGCTAATGTTACAAAATGCATTTATTGCACTGTGTGCTACTAGTTTCACCAAGAAAAAAAATTAATAAGTAGTTTCCAGTTTTTAAAGGCAAATAACATGTGACATTCCTTATTAACATAATTCCTCATTAAAATCACTGCGCCAACACTGTCTTGAAACAAAACGGCATATCGTGTACCACGCCCATTTTTGCTTGACGCTGCAAAGACGACATGATTTTTTCCACGCTAGTGTGACTGCACCTTTACACAATAACTCTTCAGGAAGGGCACAGATGTGAGACGAACATGGTGAAGGACCACATTTCAGCCCCAAAGTGGGCATCTGTCATTTTGAATCCCCCCCCCATGTTGCTCTTCTTGTTTATCAATTTTTGTGGAACTGTCCCCACAGCCAGGCGACCCCCAAGATGCAACTCATACCGTCCCAGCATCAGATGATTGACCTGCATGTTGTTCCCAAGTAGAGCATGATCTGTATGCATTTACAGCTTTGTGGACCCCCTGGCTGTGAGGTGACAAGCTGGCCACCCCCGCGTGTGTGTTATTCGGTGCGATCTGCCTCCCCCTTTACTATCAAACAGGCAGATGTCTGACACCTTCTCCCCTGCAATTGTTTGCCCTCTTCAGCCATGACTACCAAATGTTCACAGCTTAAACATGTGGCACTATATGTAGATTGTAGAGTGTGGTGTGTGGCTCTGTGAGGTAGGACACTCTATCTGTAATCAGGTGGTTGCTGGTTTAAATTCCAGGATTGGCTGAATGATGTCACCATTGGGTCCTTCAGCAAGTCCCTAACCACCCCCGCCATTACTCCATGGACTGTCTGATGCTGCTTTTTCAAAAAAAGTCTATGTTCTGTTGAAACAAAGCATCTGCTAATTCAGTGTTAGGTAAACTTATCCAGAAAGGCCAGTTGTGTATGCAGGTTTTTACTGCAGCTCCCTAATTAGATTACTGATTAGAGGACTGATTGGTTGAAGAGTCCTCACACCTAGCTTTGAACAGCTGACCTAAAGGTTACCCCAAAAACCTGCATACAAACTGGCCCTTTGTGGATAAGATTGCCCACCCCAGTGTTTCAACTAATAAAATTTATATCTACACATGGGTAGGTGCTCTGTTTCATTTAAGAATAACCCTCCCAAATGAGTCAATAATACTATAGTGAAGCATGGTTCTTTTTTATTACTTAAATGAGGTGTGTCCCCATTATGAGTGTTTGGGAGGATGTTCAGACACACAGTGGCAGTCAATACGTTAAGCTATGGCGGGGCAGCTTACAGGGAAATCAAGATGTTCCATTGAATTCAATGTCTCTGACTGAACACCATAGACCTGTTCCCTCTGGAAAAAGAAAAGTGACAGCAGTCTAGATTGTCAGGAGTCATTGAAGGCCCGATTCATTTTCAGGGGCGTCAGCAATCTGTTAAGTCTAATAATGTAATTGCAGGTTTTGTTAAATCAACGAGCAGCTGATTAGCTGCTAGGAAGCCACGTTCCCATGTGTATTTTTGGGTGTGTGTGTGTGTGTGTGTGTGTGTGTGCGCTGTAGGTCTGTGCGTATTTGTGGGTGTGTGTATCTGAATCTGGGGTCCTCGAGTGATGGGGGTTTATTTGAGAGAGCCAAAATCAAGCAGAAGCCCAAATAAATTACATAAACTGACACATTAAAGGACAAAGTTGTTGAAAAACCTAATGAGACTTTTCCCTCTAAAACAGAGAAAACATATTTTAACCAACACATCAAATGTGCCTCTTCTGCATTGACATCCTGTATCTAAGATGGGATTGTCTGATATATCTGAGCCCTTCATCCCCAGTTCTATGTCTCCTGTACAGTTTAATCTGAGGGCGTTGCTTCAGATCATTAATACAATTTATGTAAAACAATGCTTTTCACCCCTTTCCTTTTACTGGAATGATTCAGCTTTCTCTAGCATGTAGCAGTAGATGCTGTCTTAAGTCATGAATTTAAATTTGCATTTATATTTTACGTATTTAGCAGATGCTTTTGTCTAAAGTGAGGCAAATAGCACATTACGAACATACGGCCTTCTAGGAGTCAGCTAGGCACAAGCACGGGTGGTCTAATTTCTCTGGGGGTCTAAGGGGACCATTTGAGCTATTTTTTGGAGCCGAATGAGAAATGAGAGGGAATTAAAAGTGATGGAACATCAATAATCTGCCAATCAAATCATGGGGTGCCAGCAGTAGGGATATCGCACTGATGGATCAATTGGCCAAATTTAAGAAGTTTAATTGTACCCTCTTTTTCCAGTACGCTATGTTGTAGTCTGTTAAATGTGTTCTTTCCATGTCTGATCACAATTTGTCTATCATTCTAGCGGGACAGTATCAAATACTCGGGAGACATAATGTTACTCTCATGTTTTTGCACCGTTTCCTTCCTCTGCTTGGCTATTTTGTGCCAGTTTTCTTGGCAGTGAAAGAACCGGTAGCCTACCGCTAGGCTCCAGTGTGAAAAGGAGGCTGGGTAGCATGAAATCTCAAAGTAGGAATAGTCCATTACAGCCAGAATAGGGGGACAAATTTGTCTATCACTATAAATGTAAACAGATATGTTGCTATAATTTAAATAATCATACACCGGTCAGCCATAACATTGAAACCACTGGCAGGTGAAGTAAATAACATTGATTATCTTATTACAGTGGCACCTGTCATTATATATTAGGCAAGTGAACAGTCAGTTGTTGAAGCTGATGCACTGGAAGCAGGCAAAATGGGCAAGTGTAAGGATCTGTGTGACTTTGACAAGGACCAAATTGTTACGGCTAGACAACTGGGTCAGAGCATCTCCAAAACGGCAGGCCTTGTGGGGTGTTCCTGGTGTGCAGTGGTCAGTTCCGACCAAAAGGGTCCAAGGAAGCAGTATCGTCCATTTGCAGAGACGCACCACCATATGTCACTATGGTTCTAGGCCAGCAGTTCCACGGCCTAATTTTGCTGCATCAAGACATTTGGAAAGAACTGTCTTTTCTTTTTGGAAGTGAATTGTTTTGCAGAGGAAGGACTTATAATATAATGAATAATTATATTGAATATTTATTTTATATATTGCATTATATAATATATTATTAAAATTAATGTTTTAATTTATATAATTCATACTCTATATTGATAATTAGCAATGAAAAAAATATATAAATATATATAGATAGCTCTGATGTATGCACATGCACATTTTACATTATGTTTAATTATATGGATTATACCTGTAATATTATATATTATATAAGAAAATAATAATAAATATTTTGAATATAATTTGAAAATACGTGTGAAACTGCTGGTCTAGAATTGCTGGCCCAGAACTGCAGTGACATATGGTGGTATAGCTCTGCAAATGGATGTATCTCCAAGGGAGGGCAGCCGGTGAATCGGCAGCATGGTCATGGCTGCCCGAAGCTCATTGATGCGCATGGCGAGCGAAGGCTAGCCTGTCTGGTCCAATCCTATAGGAGAGCTTTTACAGCACAAATTGCTGAAAAAGTCAGTGCTGGCTATGATACAAAGGTGTCACGACACACAGTTCATCACAGATTGCTGCTCATGGGGCTGCGTAGCCGCAGACCAGTCAGACTGCCCATGCTGACCCCTGGCCACCACTGAAAGCACCTACAATGGGCAGGTTAGCATCAGAACTGGACCGTGGAGCAATGGAAGAAGGTAGCCTGATCTGAATTCAGATTCATATTTGCTGTTACATCATGTGGACGTGTGTGTTTGTGTGCGTGTCGTGTACGTCAGTAAGAAATGGCACCAGGATGCAATATGAGAAGCTGATGGAGGCAGTGTGATGTACTGGGCATTGTTCTGCTGGTCCTGGCCTTCATGTGAATGTTACTTTGATACAAACCACCTACCTAAACATTGTTTCAGACCAAATACGCCCCTTCATAACTACGATATTCCCTAATGTCAGTGGCCTCTTTTGGCAGGATAATGCACCCTGCCACACTGCAAAAATTGCTCAGAAATGGTTTGAGGAACACGTGGTGTGTTGAGTTGTCTTCCAAATTCACCAGATCTCAATCTGATCAAGCTTCTGTGGGATGTGCTGGACGAACAAGTCTGATCCATGGAGGCCCCACCTCGCAACTTACGGGCCTCAAAGGATCTGCTGCTAGGGCCTTGGTGCCAGATACCACAGGACACCTTCAGAGGTCTTGTGGAGTCCATATCTTGATGGATCAGAGCCGTTTTGGTGGCAATATTAGGCTGATCTTATACCCATACATGAAACTTCTAGAATATCTGTTTTAATGGAGCCACTAGTTTTTTTTGCTCTCACCTTATGGTAACTCACAGTAACTAGTTGCATCTTGCTTTCAGGAAATATGGTGTGATCACCCTGCTGTACACAGAGCAGCCCACAGATTCGCTGTGACAATGCACACTACCCACATTTGATAAATATCAGGCCCACGACTACAGCAAGGCTGCAGCCGTGACCCCCATAGGTTTCCATGGCTACCCCTGCATCGTCTGTTGTGCTGAATCGGTTGTAGGTGAATAGTTTGCCATTTCTCCTTTATTGAACAGGAAGCATGTTACGTTCAGAGATCCTCTGGAAATTCAGCGTGTGGGCGCAACACTGTTGAGTTTAGTCAAATTTCACATCCGTAATGTTGTCTGAGCCGAGATACACCCTCAGGGAAGGAAAGAGGACTGAAGATAAGGAAGGTGTTCATTTGTAAGGTAACAGAGCTGCTTTCATGTATCAGGAATTGATTTATGGCTCATTGGGTGGCAGTGTGGCCCCTGGCAATTTTTTTGGCTTATGGGTGTGTAGTTTGCACGTGTTTCCTCCAGATGGGTGTCCTCCAGGTTCTCCCAAAGTCCAAAGTCATGCGGTTAAGTTGATGTGACGTCCCTAAATTCCCTCTAATGTGTGTGCAAATGGATTGGCTCCCCATGCCCTGTCCCCAGGCTCACTGTCACCCTTTGAAAGCGAGATGGATAGATGATTTATGGCAATAGAAGTGACACATCTCATACGGGTTCAGAAGAAATGGTCCTTACTGTAGCACAGGACATTGTTTTTTTTTCATCAGCACATAGCTCATCCTGAGCTGTGTCTTTAAACAATATGGTTCTGTAGGCATGGTGACATTTAAACCCAACACACACCTCCCCTCTTTGTATTGTGTCCTATTCATTAATCCTTTACAACTGAGAACCTCCTGATCAGATTGAAATTGTTGTTTTATTGAAAAAAATAACATCTTTGTCTCAGAACAGAAGTAATGGGTCCTCCTGATGTACAGAGTGCACGGTTGAGAATAACGTCACAGGACGATTGACAAATAGATCTTCGTTTCTTGGATACAGAAATTCCATTATAGATTATACACTTCTCGGCCAAAAAAAGTCGCCATTTGAATTTTTCGTTGGACCGCTTTTAGCTTTCATTATGGCGCACATTTGTCATGGCATTGTTTCCACGGGCTTATGCAACATATCACCCTTTATTTTCATCCAAATCTGCATTAATTTCTCACCAAGATCCTGTATTGACAAGTGAGTTGAACCACTCCATAAAGCCTCCTTCAGCACATCCCAAAGACCTTCAATGAGGTTAAGGTCATAACTCTGTGGTGACAAGTCATTCGTGAAAATGATTCCTCGTGCTCCCTGAAACACTCTCTGACAATTCGAACCCAATGAATCTTGGCATTCTTGTCCTGGAATACGCCCATGCCAACAGGGAAGAAAAAAATCCATTGATGATGGATGGAGGTGTAACCTGACCATTCAGTAGATTCAGGTACTCAGCTGACTTCACTTTATTGCTGCATAATGTTGCTGAGCTGTAATAATGATCCAGTCATTGGCTCCTAGGTATTTGCTGATATAAATTCAAATGGCGACTTTTTTTTTTGGCAGGGCAGTGTAATACCCTGGTTTATTTTGGGCTCTAGTGACAGGGAGACATAACACTTGGAAGCCCACAGAATGAGGGATTGCTGTGTCCTGTCAATCAATGTCTACATTTGCACAGTGAAAACCTATCAAGTAACCACTGGGAGAAGTAGACACATGATGATATTCACAGCTGAATATTCTCCATAAATATAACCAAGAATTGTACAGTCTATAAAAGTCCTCTTCTGGTTATCCTTACAAAGTTTGGTCAGACCTGGGATGAACACGAAATGCTCCTTGACCTGTGAGGATCGCTTCAGTGACTCCTGGAATCAGGGTAAGCATGTTCTCAACCTTGGCAACAAAGAGATAATTAAACCTCCCCGCAATCGAGGTCTTGTGTACTTATGTAAACGCCAGTCAGAAACTTGGTGATTAATTCTCCCCCACTGGTTATGTCCACACACCTGTACCCCATGGAGGGTGTAAGCTAACCAAAGGACTCTCGCCCCCCTGTGCTGATACAAAGCAGTTTTCATCTAAAAGTGTGCCGGAAGGTTCCGTATTAATGCACCACACATTGCTCACACACCACACTTCATTATGTCCTGAAAGGCATCTCTTCAGCCCCCGGGACTGAGCTGTGTGGATGTACCTGTAGTAACATTAGGGCTTTTTCTGTGAGAATCTGGAGATCGCTGGTGGCTGGGAGCTGGCAGATCGTGCAGGTAGCCAGCATGACAACTGCAGTTGCTTAAAAACAAAAGAGAGTGTTACCAGCTATTGAAACCATATTGTACGTAGTGTTAAGTACATCGTAGGAAACAAGTTCTCCTGATTCATAATTCTGGCCACACCCCTTTTACATCCTCCTTGCAGCCACACCCCTTTCTTCCAATTTGTTACCATACCCCTTTTTACTTCCTCTTTGTCTCCCTGTGATTCCCATTTGCTACCACACTCTTTTGTTTCCTCCTGTAGCCACACCCCTCTGATTCCAAATTGTAGCCACACCCCTCTGATTCCAAATTGTAGCCACACCCCTCTGATTCCTAATGTAGCCACACCCCTCTGATTCCAAATTGTAGCCACACCCCTCTGATTCCAAATTGTAGCCACACCCCTCTGATTCCTAATGTAGCCACACCCCTCTGATTCCAAATTGTAGCCACACCCCTCTGATTCCTAATTGTAGCCACACCCCTCTGATTCCAAATTGTAGCCACACCCCTCTGATTCCTAATTGTGGCCACACCCCTCTGATTCCTAATTGTGGCCACACATGACTGATGTCTTGTTAATTAAACCAGGCTCAGCTTTAGCCATTTAAATGCTATTTATGGGGTCTCTGCCTTTGCTAGTTCCCCTGTGGCTGTCCTAGTGCTAGTGCATTGTGGGATTGGTTTGTCTTTCTTGCTCCAGGGCTTCTGGTTTCTGCACCACACCCCAGGAGAACTGGTTTTCTGTTTTGTGCCATATCAACAGCTGAGAAAGTGGCTGAATACTGTGAATGTATGCCAGGCCTCAGGAACCACACAGGCATTTCACATCCTAAACCTCTTCCCATCACCTTAAGTGAATAAAACCCAGGTTATGCACTGCCTCAGACTTGTGAACTGAGTCCCTGTTACCTGTGACCAGGGTCAATCCGACCAATCAGATAAAAAAATCAAAAGCAGTAGGCAGAGGAAAGGAAAGTAGCATTTGGAGGCTGTTCAGACCCACAATTCCATGCAGCCAAGAGCAAAACTGATTATTTGTGATATTATTTTAGGTAATTCATTTTACTCAGTCAAGTATTAGTTAATTAAAATCTCCAGATATAAATGAACTATTCTGTAGTGGTAAGTTAATGTAATTTTTTTCTCCAGACAAATATGCTTCTAATTTTGGATTTATTGTGTTTATTTTGCCGTCACGCATGCTTTTCAGGCTTCTGTTAATTTGAATTTCAACAGGCTAAAATTAGCATGGGCATATTATAGTAGGTATACGATCATTAATAATGATGAGTGAAAATGCTTTTCTCTCAGCTTACTAACAAAATGCTGTTAGTATACATCCATGTATCCATCCATTTACTGAAACCGCTTATCCTATTCAGGGTTGTGGGGGGTCCGGAGCCAACTGGCACAAGGCAGGGAACAACCCAGGATGGGGCGCCAACCCATCACAGAGCACACTCACCTACACACACCTAAAGGCAATTTGGCAACTCCAATCAGCCTCAGTGTGTTTTTGGACTGTGGGGGGAAACCGGAGTACCTGAAAGAAACCCCATGACGACACGGGGAGAACATGCAAACTCCACACACGTGATCCCGGTGGAGACCCAGGTTTCAGAGGTGTGAGGTGACTGTTGAGCACTGCAACACCAAGCCGCCCACATCTGTGTATGTACTTTGTAATATCATCAATGAGTATGTAATATTATTGTCATTTATGAATAAAATTACACAGCATGCTAATTCGTGTCATGCTAATTATAGATTAGCATTCTAAAAGGGATGCCTCAACAATCCCACAATGCACATATGTGTAGCTAACCTGGTAAGTTGTGGTAAAAACCTACCCAATACTGTACCCACTGTGGCTCACCCCTCTTACAAATTTACATCAATCATTAGCATCTTCATTACCTGAGACTATGAAATTTTGACAAACCACATAAACAGAACAGAATGATGCTTTAAACACAATATTTAAAGAAATGCTAGTAGAACACAGGCATTATGGCATATATTCAAGAGTATTACTTTTATGTAAAACAGAAAATTAATCTCCTTCCCAACCCAGATGTCTTCCCAGTGCCAGTCCTAGCCAATGTAGCACCCTAGGTGAGCATCACCGCCGACACCCCCCATCCAAGGCAAGTCAGACCCCCACAGAAGCTGGAGCCCTAAGCATCCGCCTATGTCGCCTATAGGACTGGCAGGCCCTGATCTTACCATATTAAAGAATGTGGTGTTCTGTTGTGTTGAAATTAAGTAGCCTTACATTGTTTTAGGCCAGTGATTAATCATAACAACATCAAACTATAATATTTAATATTTCAGGGAGGTAAATAATGATCTCCCTAAATGGACAAAGTATCTCCTACTCAAATTTAATTTACGCTCCAGACTTGAATATCTCTGCTTCATAGTTTGTTTGGTCTTTGATTCCAGTACAATAAGGTTATTTAATACCTTTTATTTCCACAAATTGCTTCCTACCACAGAACAGAGAGTTTGCGGGTGATTGGTGACTCACTTGTTATTGTAATCCTGGGTAATTCTTTTCACATGTGCTGTTTGGGAACGAGTGGTGAGCAGCTTCAGACCTTTTCAGTTCGGCTTCGTATCTCCCCCCTGGCACGACACATGCCCTCCCACGGGTGTAAGGAAATGCAAATCGTAACAATCCCCCCCTTCACCATCACCACTGTTCGTCTTTTTTATCGCTATACAGTTCAGTATCTTCATTTTTAAACCGCTCTCTTCCTCTGAATACAGGCGTAATATGCTTTTTCACGCGCTAACCTATCTTGTTACAGAATTTAATCACCGTCATTACAATGCGTTAGGCAAGGAGACAAAATTACTGCAATAAATTTTCTGTTGTTCTGAGGATGACAGCAGCGGGCTAGAATGTATGCTTATTTATGATAATAATCCACAGAAATAAAACATAAATAACCTGTGAGGATTACGGGAAAATGTGCATATTTATAATACCTTGATTTCCTTCAATATATAAAAATGTATGTTTTTACGCAGCACCACATTTATATTTTGTTACAGGCTGTATTATTACTAGTTATAGGGTTTTATGGGATTGTCTTCAATAAATTCAGTTTGACTTTGCCTTTAAGACCCTCCTACAGACTCAAAAAACTTCATTAAACGTGACGATAAGTGAGAAGAGCGACAAGGCTGATGATGAAAGACTCTGGACCAGAGTTTGAAAGACTCTAGACCAGAGTTTGAAAGACTCTTAATGAACTGTGACGCTTTTTCCTCGGTGTACAACTTGTTCACTTCACCTGAATAACACGCAGTCTGCAAATGTTCTTAGCGACTGTGCACAAGAAGCGAGGCAGCCGCTCCAAGCGAAGGCGTGTAAACACGGAACATAAAGCGACGTTGTTAGCTGCACTTAAGCAGATAAGGAGCCTCTCTGATGTGAAAGCTTGACCTTGTAATGACATGTAATTCCTAAATGGGTTCATAAGCGGAAGGATGTTACAAGCCTGGCGAGGGTTTCTGCTGTTGTGTCTTTGATTAAAGAACTTAACCTGACTTCCTCCTATATAAACAACTGTTTAAGTCGGTTTAGATAAATTTAGATAAAGTTGCCTCGCATGAAAATTTCAGCTAAGAAACTACAGGTGGTGGCAAGTTCTGTAAAAGAGGGGTGAAGATTAGCCGGTGAAGATTAGAAACTGGAAGGTGGTTGGTGTACAGCCCAAGAAGTGTCCTACTCTTGTACGTTCATGTTCGTAATCTGTCTTCGTTATCACGCATATCCAAGTACTTTATTACCCATATTGCATAAATGCCCAATAAGTACTGATAACTGCAAAAGAAGTTTCATATCCGACTTTTAATGTTCTAAAATAAATATCTCCCGGCCCACAATCTAAATTGTCTGTAACACTCATTTCAAGGTTTTTATCCATTCCATTTAATCCACTAATTTCTGCCTTCTCAACCTCAAGACTAATTGGCCATTTTGCATTAGGGGTAGGCGTGTCTGGTAGAGGAAGCAAAGAGAAATTCAGATAATTACAGTGCTAAGGATTTGGTCCCGTAGGCCTTATCTTCGTGCACAGCCATTGAGGCAGCGGGCTCTCCTTGTTCTGTAACACGGAAGCCGACATATAACCAGAAATCTACAAGCTCAAACCCCTATGAGAGCCACAGTTCTTGTACATCAACAGCTTCCCTCTCTTTGTAGTCATTAACATCTACTGTAAACAACTAACACCTGTTCATATTTCAGCACCCAAAGCTCAGACAGCCCACTTCCAAAGGAAGTTCAAGATTGTTTCCGTCTCTTCTAAAATGTATTTCATTTTGAGCCATCCTGGGATCAAATTAACTAGTGACTTTTTAATGATACCCTGCATGAATATGGTGGCTCTTAAAATCTAATTGTGTGGGATGAGCGCCCCCTTCAGGTGATCCATCCACTCCACCATACATACATTTCTCCTCATACAGAATTATATATATTATCATGTCATTCATTCATTTCCCAATACAGGCTTAGAGTAAGGGGACTATACCAGCAGGAACAGGGCAACACTGCAGGCACACACACAAAAAAAATCACACATTGTGAACAATTTACAATGAAGAATTTACCTTGCTGCATGTCTTTAAACTAGGGTTGACCCAACCTTTGTTGGCACTTTAAACAAAAATTAACACAATTGTCATTTGTAACCTTTCTTCCCATTCTGACAAGCTGATCAGTTGGGGGGGGGAGGCGGGGGCAGGTGTCCAATAGGCCCTAATAGACAATTTAGTTCGCTTAATCCTTGAGCAGGCCCTGCTTGAGATGGGAGGAACCCAAAGTATCTGAAAGAAACCACCACATACTGCAGCTGAACAGAATCCACCCCAGGGATATCTGACCCCGCCACACCACCCACTCAGTGTTCTTGCAATACTTTTAGAGTTAAAATACAGATACAAGAGAGTAACACTGTTGTCTCACATCTCTGGAACCGGGGGGTTCAAATCTCCCTGCTGCTATTTGTGTCTTTGCGTGTTATCGAGGGCTTCGGTCACACCTCTAGGCTGCCATAACGTCACTCCCATCAACCATCTCCCGCAGATATACGGAAACCCGGTTATTGGCAAAATTTCGCACTCCGCCACAGTAGGGGGCGATATTCAGTCGTAAAGTAACATGCGCGGAAACTAGAGGACAGCGAAAAAGGTTTCAAACACATCGTACTGGCTCTCGATCTTTGCCGGTGCCTGCGTGCTTCTGGCCAGCCTGTAAGTTCTGTTCAGTAGTCTGATCGTTGGAAAAATTTGGGATTGCATAGCAATGGAAGAGGTTTTCTGCGATACACACGGTAAGTCCTTACTGACAGTAAACATTAAAAGACAAAAATGGCATTGTACATGAGGTACTGACAACAGATAAAGCAAGCTAAAATCAGCTCACCGAAACCGTCTTATAGGCAAAGCAGATGCAGGAGGAAAGTTGTGATGAGTGGGGTTTCCCAAACCCCGGTGAGTAGCCAGTATTCCACGGAACCGCGGTTAAATCGCCAATCAATCCTCTGGTACAAAACCTTTCCGGCCTCCCTAGGACATGAAATGTTTGTGAACCTCTGACGTAGACATGAAATGTTTGTGAACCTCTGACGTGGAATATTGGGATACTTTCCCTTTCAGATCTCAGCAGATACTCCGTTTATTACGAGGCTGAAGTTGGCTCCTTTTTCACAAGCTACTTATTCGTGATTTCGGTTCCACCTTAAATGTCCATTATCTATAGGTCTGATTGCATTTCTCAGCTATTTATAGAGGCCCCTTCTCTTTCATTTCAGTACGTCCCAAAAATCTGGCATTACCATGTTACAGGAAGTTTGAAACAGTGTTACAAGACTTATTTAGATGAATTTTTACTGAAGCATTTTTTAATATTTACCCCCTAATCTTGGCATCTCACTCCATTCTCTATGGGTCATTGAGATGAAGTGCTTTGAGGAGCTGGTAGTGAGACACAGCTCCTTTACATACACTATATGTACCCTTTGAAGTACCTGTAAGAACAGATCCATTGAAGACACCATTTCAAACAACATTCCCGCCACTCTGACTCACCTGCACAATAAGAACTGTTATGCCATTAAGCAGCAGAAAATGAATGAATGAATGAATGAATGAATGAATGCCAGACAGTTATTTGTGGATTAGAGTTCTGCAATCAACGTGGTCATTCACTCCAAACTGATCGAGAGGCTGCTGGGACTGGGTCTCAGTGATAACCTGTGCAACTGAGTCGGAGTAAATATCATTGTCATCTATATATACAGGTTTACAGAGAGTGACAGACAAGACGACTTGGCTCCAGCATTTACATAACAAAGATCAAAGAAGACACGTACAAAAAGCATTTATGAACATACTATATTTATAAAAACTCTAGAATAAAGATATAAAAAAGAAAGAAAATGTTCATTGTTGTATCATGCTGGGTGACAGAAAATAACATGTGCTTAGAATATTTGCACATATCAAGATAGCATTAAAACTGCAGCAAGTTGTATATAAAAAGTGTCCAGATTTCTGGAAATACTTTTAGAAGCAGATAATAGGAGGAAAACTATTCGGTAATATGTACTATGAAGATAATCTATGCAAAACGTTGCAGCAGTCTGAAGAAGGAAAACTGCTATCAGTAACATAATATGTACAGATATGTTGGATAGTTGTGCAATATTGTAGCAGCAGTATAGAGGACTACAATTAATGCAGTGACAGCAATTAGAGCAAAATTATATAGCAAAAGGTAGTGGAAGAATAGCATTTGAATCATGGGATCATTTAGTTCCCATCCATGTCGGAAGAGATGCTGAGGAGAGAGTCTACAGCTTCAGGTTCCATGGGGTGACCCTTAGTGCCAAGCTGTCACTAAAAAGGCACACCAACGACTGCACTATCTCAGGCATCTAAAGAAAGCTGGGATGTAATTGCTCAGAAATGCTTTGAGACCCATAGAGAATGGAGTGAGATGCCAAGATTAGGAGGTGAATATTAAAAAATGCTTCAGTAAAAATTCACCAAAATAAGTCTTGGAACACTCTGTTACACTTACTGTAACATGGTAATGACAGATTTTTGGGACGATTTGAAATAAAAGAGAAGGGGCCTCTAGAAATAGCTGAGAAATGCAATCAGACCCATAGATAATGGCCATTTAAGGTGGAACCGAAATCGTGAATAAGTAGCTGGTGAATAAGGAGCCAACTTCAGCCTCGTCTGTTTATTTGCTGTTAGGAAAAAGAAATCGCTAACTTGATGGTGAGGACGATTGCTGTACATCTAATTTTTAAAAATGTGATTTTGGAAACGCATACGCATAGGAACTCGATGTCTGCTGAAGACGGGAGTGAAGGATGGACCCACCAAGGGCAAGAGCTTCTACCTGTGCAGCGTTCGCGGAGCTCCGTGCGACTTTACTCGGACGGCTGAGTACGTTTCTGTCTCATATGCACCGTTACATACAAATCTCAGCCTGTCTGTGTATGTGAGATATGTGTTTACGATGAACATGCTCTTTTTGGAGTGGGAAAAAATCACCAGTAGCGGCTGATTCTTTGTCCTGACTTTACCCAGCATTCCTCCTTCTCATTGCCTGCATCATGAGGACTCGCTGGTCGAACTTCAAGCTGTAGCCCCCAAAGACGAGAAGCACTGCTACAGGTGTGTGTACAGATCTCTCATTACTGTACCTACCATTATTTGGTAGGTACTGTAATGGCAATAAATCAAAAATAAGGGTTTTTGAAGGTCCACACCAGTTATTCTTAGCTTTACAATTTCAGGTTGTTATTCCGATGCATTGTGGGAAAGAAGGAAGGGCTGAAATGGTGTGGCAGTTTACCATGGAAGGAGGTAAAATTCACCCCGCTGGCACCTCTGCTGATGACTAGGTGCAGTTCTCTCTTCTGTCCCAAGCATCTGTTTCTTGTATCTGATAATTCATTTCTGCATTGTCCAGCCTTAAGAAATGTAACTTAATTTTGTGTATTTACCTACATGAATAAACATCGTTTTCATGCTTATAATCAACACAGTACTGAGTGACATAACTACACTACACTGTGGTCTAATACATTCCTTATTGGGATCTTTCCAAACACAAGAAGCCCTCACAACGTGTGTTATAAGAACAGAATTTTGATCACGTGGTGAATCTTTTTTCGCCCCTTAGATGAAATTATTAGTTCAGAAGAAAAAGACAATATGTTGGAGATAAAGCATATGTAGAAGATCCAGGTCAATTGACTGTGTGATGTATGTGACTTTCTTATAGAAAAAAAACGCTGAGAAGAAGCACTCAGACAGAGAAGAGTCACAGATTCCCGGCTGCCCCCGTGAGAGGAACCCATTTAAAGCCCCAAGCAAGACCGACGAGGCTTCAGAGTGGAGGATCCTCCAGAATGGAGGGAGTGGAAGACAAGAGAAGACTGCAGGACAGAGAGAGGAAAATGCAGGTGGAGGAACTGAGGATGAGGGAGGGAAAACACACTGGAGAACTTATCAACTCCCTCCAGGGGCTAGGGTTAAAAAGAAGTCTTCAGGCGAGGGTCGCAGAGGAGATGATCAGGGAAGAGAATCAGCGGAAGTTACCAATGATCCTACTGGAACGTGGGCTGAGGCGGCAAGAAGTGGGAGAGAAGAGAAAAGGGGGCAGAACCGAGGGAGGAAGTCTGAGGAGGCTTTGGGTAAGGAAGAAGTGGCTGGACATGGAGGAGTCTGTGAAGAAGTGCAGAGCCACAAAGATGCCAAGAAGCGAGTCTCGCAAGAAGGAGAGAGGAGGAACGATGGAAAGGATACCCCCTCTCAAGTTGAGAGTCAGAGACCTAGAAAAACAGAGAAGGACATGGCCCAAGTCCTGCCTGCTGATGGAACAGTAGTCCCTTGTTCTACAGGAGCGAAGGAAAATCAGTGTTCCGAACCCGTACAACAAAAGGGTAGTAGGACTGACAGCCAGGAGGAAGAGGATAACGATGTCCTACTGGTATCCGTGCAACTGGGGACAAAACAGACCCCATTGACGGAGATGGGGAGGACGGTGGCCCCTGTACAGAAGACCCTGACATCGTTCCCTGGCTTCCATCTGGCATCGAAGGCCAAGGCCCCACAGGAGGACCCCAAGGCCCTGCACAACCAGCTTTCCACACAGCTCAAGCAGAAGAAGGTGAGCCGGTCTGCCTAGTGATTGGCTTGCTTGGTTGAGGTGGGCAGGGACTGAGGAGCAGCCTGGCTGGTTCTATGGAATACTGAGTCACTGTGGCCCTGGTTATACTTGGTTTTAAAATGCATCTTGGGTAATCAGATCACAAGTGGTCAACGATAAATACAAGTATAAATGTCCACCAAGATGCATTGTGATCCGATCACTGGAACCACTTTCTGTGGTGGTTTGGGATATATTTGACCTAGAGGTCAGTGACCTGACTCAAGCTTGACTAGCCCTGACTAATAATCTGGTTTCAGGCCGGGTATTGGTCAGTTTTTTTTTTTTATTTATCATCAATGGAAGAAATATGGTGAAAATTAAATGCATATGACTAATATATCCACAATTTCAGGTCTGGTTTGGTCTCAAGGTCTTGAATACAGGCTGGACTTGGGCTTTAATTTCAGGCCCATACAGGACTCTACTTTGACCACATATTTTTTTTGTAGTTTTAAAGCAAATGCAAGCTGATGTGCCTCCTACAAGGATGTCACAGTAACTGTGCATGGGGCCATTTGACCTTCTAGAGAAAGTGACGTAAACAGTAACGAAATCTGAACACAAGTGGTCAGCTGGAGACTTTGGAGGCGTGCACTAGACACAGGTGTAAATGGCGTTGTGATTCGGCTGTCGTCTTGTGATCTGATCACCCAAGACGCAACTGAAAACCAAGAGTAAGCAGGGCTTCTGGTGACAACCTTCCAGCTGTATGCCGGGGCTGGGGTTAGAGTCTGTCAATTATGAGTTATGAATGGTCATTAGTCAGCAAATAAATGAGTCGGTAATATTATGCAACTGACATAAAATTTGAAATTTTGATATCAGTACTTTGAAGACAGACTAGGAAGGTTGTAGGAAATTAGGAAGAGGTTTCATCTTTAGTTTGAAATTCATGATAAAAGCTTCTGGAGGATGTGTTTGTAAGCTGCCGTTTACGTTTATTTACATTGTTTTTGCAGGTGTCCTAACCCAGTCTCTGGTGTTTCTCCCCAGGCCACCCTGTCGACAGTGAACCTCTCAGCCCTCCCTGATAAAGGCGAGAGGCTGAAGAACCAAGTGAAAGAGCTGGAGGAGGCACTGGAGTCCCTGAGCCTGAGCGCCGCGGACCTCAGCCAGCCAGGTGGGCGGGGAGGTGCTGGGCTGGGGTGCCGTGTGCAAAGGGCGTGATTCCGTATCCCTGCTCTCAGCGTGATGCAGGCGTGGTGCTGGGCTGGGGTGCCGTGCGCAAAGGGCGTGATTCCGTATCCCTGCTCTCAGCGTGATGCAGGCGTGGTGCTGGGCGGTATGACCAAAAATTTGTATCACGATATTTTTAAAAAGATTTTGGCAGTTTCATGGTATATCGTGGTATTACCACAGCAGCAAGCATTTACATCAGTAAAATACATTCACAAATGCTTTTATAAAGGTGTGTTTTTTTATGAATTATTACCTTACAATTACATTCAAATTAATAGTACACACATTTTATTAAATTCCATCCATCCATCCATCCATCCATTACCTTCCGCTTGTCTGGGGTTCGGGTTGCGGGGGTAGCAGCTTCAGGAGGGATACCCAGACCTCCCTCTCCCCAGCTACCTCTACTAGCTCTTCGGGGAGGACGCCGAGGCGTTCCCAGGCCAGCCGAGAGATATAATCCCTCCAGCGAGTCCTGGGTCTGCCCCGGGG